>JALPQI010008444.1:0-51988 GCA_025490895.1 Thaumatotibia leucotreta | reverse complement strand
GAGAAATTGATATAAATATTAACCACTGCATCCGAAGATAGGCAAAGAGCCCTTCTTTGTAATAACATCCATACAAAGGTATGGTCTCATAAAAAAAATACAGCTATGTCTACTTTGTTTCGTGAAACAAGTGCTAAGGAAAAATATAAAATCCATCCGGAGAACAAGGCGAGACTCGAATTAATAGCTTTCACGGCTGGCAAATTACTCATTATGTAAAAGTACAAGAATGTATCAAGTCCGGTACTTTTTTTTACAAATTTTCTCTTCTTTGTGATTGTATATTGGAGTAACTAAAAATAGTCCTGCTAGCATTGTAGCATATTATAACGGAAGATACTTTAAATTCCAACTAAATAAGGGTCGATTGGAACAAACTTTTATTCGAAGAATAACGCTTACTCTCGGATAGTAATGCATGACTGCATAACTGCATAGTAATACGAGTACTACCGAAAATCAGGGAAAGCCCCAACAAGTTCGTCTTTAAAAGATCTGTATGTTAATACTTTGCTGACGGAAGTAATCCTTAGTGTTTTGTTTCTGTATTTGTATTTATGTATGTGCATAGTTATTTATATATGTATATATATTAGTGTAAATATTATTATCTATGTAATAGTGTATTAAGTTTGTATCTGTTGTTATTTTACTCATTGTTTATTAGCTTCTCTTGCACCGCTCATAGTTTCTCTATTTTGCCCGATGGTTGACTGGTAGAGAATGCTTCATAGCATTAAGTCCGCCTTTTGTATGATTTTTATTTTCTACAATAAAGGATAAATAAATAAATAATAATTTTACATCAGTATCAGTATCATCAGTTTGGTAAAACTCAGGCTAATTGGAGTAATTGTATATTTTTTGTTCTTAGTTTTTTAATAGTATATCTGAATCTAGGAGTTGTTCGCGATTTTTGATTGAAAGGTAACTTTTATTCACTTTTTATAATCAAAATTATATTGAAGCGGTATGTAATTCATATACAGGGTGTTTTTTTTTCGACCGTTCAAATTCTACGTAGTGAATGTGTAGGTCATACTGACCAACTTTTACTATGGGGACAAAGTCGAAATCGCGAAAAAAAAAATCAGCTGTTTCATACATTTCGGCCGGCGTAATGCCGCCAATTTGTATGAAACAGCTGATTTTTTTTTCGCGATTTCGACTTTGTCCCCATAGTAAAAGTTGGTCAGTATGACCTACACATTCACTACGTAGAATTTGAACGGTCGAAAAAAAAACACCCTGTATGTGTTGGAAAATAAGTCATCTAAGGAATAAGTGGAACACTTTTTTTTTCATTTTCATACATATTTTTTGAATAAATGTTTATTAATTTCAGTCAATATATATACATAAATACAAACATGGGACACGGTGAAGCTTCACTATCTCCGTTCTTTGATATGGATTCCGTGGAAAACTTTCGAGTTCGACGTTACAAGTCGTCAAACTCATTAGGGTCAAGCTATTAATTATTCAAACCTCGCGTGGCTTACAATTATTGGTACCAAGTTCCAATGACGCCGTATATACTGTCGCCACCAGATATATCGGAGCGGTACTCGAAGGAGGTCTTGGCCGTGTGGTGACTGTAGTAAGAATACATTTGTCACCACGCCAGCTCTTCCCGCGGGACCATTCTTTGATAGAAGATTGATGATGGGCAGCGGCGTCATCATAGCGGACAGTGGACACATTACTACGATCGCCAGTCTGCAGCGTGGCGATTATGGGCATTTACCTCCTAATGCGTCTATACGCATAGTTAATAGTAGAGGGCTACGGGCAGCAGCCAGGCGTCAAATCGGAATCGGATCGATCAATGAAGGCACCCTCTCAGTATTACTGGAGTATAGATCTAAAATATCTGACTTGGAACTGCGTTTACTATCAGCAGAGAATGAAATACAAAACTTAATCCTAGAAAACGGCACTCTCAAGAAACAAATTCAAGAAAACGTCAAAACTATAAAAAAGTTAACACAAATATGCACCCCAGCGTCTAAAGTAACTACACGTAAAAAACGTCGACTAAGGACTTCGAGTATAATGAAAATTAATTTAAATGACTCTCAATAAGCTGAGATAAAATCGCCTAATTTGGTTCATACTCGTCCAGAAACAGATGATCAAGATAATATTGCTTCGGATACTATAAATCCAGATCAACGTGATGACTCGTTTGTCTCCATGGAAGATGATGGGAACCAGCCGAATAATCATCTATCTACAAAAACTGTCAGACAATATAAGAAAAAGTTATGCGTATTAAGTAATCATAAAAATAAATAAACGCTACAATCGATTGAACATGCGTTTGACCAGGAAATAGATAAAATGTGCCACTACGTTGTTCCTAATGGTCGCGTTAAAGATGTTTTGGGAAATATAAAGGAAAAGTTAAATAATTATACGTTTGATGACTATTGTGTAATCTTTATAAGTGAAAAAGACATTGTTTCAAATGTAAATAGTATTAAGTTAATAAATTATCTAAGAGAAACGCTCCATGGTATAACACACACTAACATTATAATTTGTGTACCTACATATATTTGTGGAGCCTTAATTTTTGATTATAAAGTTGAAATGTTCAACAATTTGCGTACTATGGATTTACAAACACAACTATGCATGTATTTTTGACACTAATCTAGACTTAAGACTTGATATGTTTTCAAATCACACTGGCAAAATCACACGGTTTGGTATAAGGAATGTATTTTTAAATCTCCGACATTTCATAACAAATGTTCAAGAAAAATTGGGACAAGAAGATACTGTATCTCGACCCTCTGATGATATTACTATTGAAAAAACGAATCCAGATTGCTTGTTGTCAGAAAGAAAGATCTTTTTCGTGATTAAGGACCATACATTCAATATCTTTCATCAAAATATACAAAGTTTGAAGTCTAAAGTAAGCCAAATTGAAATTCTTACGGAAACTACTGAAATTGATGTTCTTTGTTTTACAGAAACAACCATCTCCAAACTCAAAAAAAGTCTAGCAGTGGACTGATATATAGGCTGATTATTACGACTCGAAAGTATCTGAACCTGCACTTTAACTCTAGGACATGTTTGTGAAGAAGTCGATTTTCTGTACGAGTACTATTAAGCAATCCGACTCGGTTGGGCAGCTACGACACATATTTTCGTCCAATATTCCTCAGTACTTGTAGGTACACGAAAGTTTTGTATTAGTGTGTGTTGCCAGTAATGACTGAAACATAGTCGCTTACAATGGGCCCCATAAGAAGGCTTAAACTCACCTTAAGGGCAACGGAGAGGGCTATGCTTGGAGTCTCTCTGCAAGATCGTATTACAAATGAAGCTATCTGCAACAGAACCAAATAGGACTTTCTTTGATATCAAGTCAGAACATTTCGTGCCCCACATCCCAACGACTTGATGTCAAGTCATTAGCGGCGAAAGGGTTTAATGTTTAGTCTTTTCTACGAGCTTATGAAAATAGTTTTTCTTTAGTAAATTTACGAGTGTTTTCTGCATTTATCGCCGATGTTCTCATACCTATTTTAATGAAAGAAGTGATAGGAACTTAAAAATAAAGAATTATTGTAAGTATATACACGGTGTTACGCGAGCATTGCGAAAGATTTTAACAATGCATTCTAGCCATCAAAATAAACAAAAACTATGATGAGACCTAATGTCAATTCCACCAAAAAAAATTTTTTTTTCTTTTTTTTTTAGGCCGATTTGAATACTTTTTAACATTTCCAGTACTCATATTTTAAAGACAAACGGGTCTTAATCGCGTAAACTTACGTTTAATTATATCCTGACGTTTCGGGCATGACGTTACACCCGTGGTCGCAGGCAGACTGGCGAGAGAATGTATCAACACCTTCGAGCTGCGCGGGTTTTTTCGAACTACCCGCACTTGATCTTGATTATTCACTTCTAGGCTAGGGTTGTCACTAGGCCTACACACAACACTCACAACATCCAATGGCTTTAAAATGGATGTTTCACCACGCTTACATTTGTAAATCACGGGATTCCACGCGGATGAGATTCCTTGCCCCTCATTTTGATTAAAATTCCGATGTTTCTTAATTTCAATAGCTTCACGTACTTTTCGGCTATGATGTATACGCTCGGTTGAGAGGACTTTCGGGTTATGGAGCTCAATCCAGTGGTTAGGTCGGGACTCCAACAAATGCTCGGCCACAGCAGACTTATTCGTTTGACGCTTTTTAACAGCCGTGATATGTTCCTTGACCCTTTCCGCTATGGTGCGTTTGGTTTCCCCAATATAGGAACTACCACAGCTACAATCGATTTTATAAACGCCCGGTGTGTGGTAAAAAGCGTCAAACGAATAAGTCTGCTGTGGCCGAGCATTTGTTGGAGTCCGGACCTAACCACTGGATTGAGCTCCATAACCCGAAAGTCCTCTCAACCGAGCGTATACATCATAGCCGAAAAGTACGTGAAGCTATTGAAATTAAGAAACATCGGAATTTTAATCAAAATGAGGGGCAAGGAATCTCATCCGCGTGGAATCCCGTGATTTACAAATGTAAGCGTGGTGAAACATCCATTTTAAAGCCATTGGATGTTGTGAGTGTTGTGTGTAGGCCTAGTGACAACCCTAGCCTAGAAGTGAATAATCAAGATCAAGTGCGGGTAGTTCGAAAAACCCGCGCAGCTCGAAGGTGTTGATACATTCTCTCGCCAGTCTGCCTGCGACCACGGGTGTAACGTCATGCCCGAAACGTCAGGATATAATTAAACGTAAGTTTACGCGATTAAGACCCGTTTGTCTTTAAAATATGAGTGATAATCGTGAAAGTTTAAATCAATATATTTCCAGTACTTTTTATCACAACAACAATTTGTTTAAATTATTTATTTCAATTGTTTTTTTTAGGTAGAGGTTATTTCGTCAAGTCTATTCGTATTTTTTGATTGTCAGGCAAAAGGTGTGGTAATATTAGAACACATTGTGGTGGCATTGTAATCAAAAAGAAGTTAAATGACGAGTTACGTCGAAAAACTTATTTCGAAAAAAGGTTGATTATCTCTGAAACCAAGCCGAATCCAGGAAATTTTAAATAACATTAAAGACTCTAAATATGGTCAAGAATCCAGCATTAAAATCTTTCGGAATGCTGACGTAACACCGTGTATATGCTAAAACTAAAAAAATGTATATTGCACCAACAGTAGGTAATCGTTCCTAAACAACATTTAAATATTTTGGGACAATAGGCATGATGAATGGCAAGTCAAATCAACATCTTTTTTCGAACAGTCAAAAATATCGCCACTAAGACACTACTGAAATACACAAAAGTGACGTCACGTTTGTGCACTGCCAAATGACCTACTCTTTGAAGTTCCCCATTGGGTAATTATTGGTAACGCCCCATCACTAATTCGATTTTATTGGACACGATACGCAAATATGAAAGTCCATGTGAAAGAGTAAAATACAAAATGGTCTGCTCTTGCTCTGCTTCGCGTTATTTTCGATATAAATCAACCGTTGTATAAATTTAATTGCTTACAGGCAATACTCGTACTCTGTTTTAATGGATTATAATTAAAGGCATCGATTTATCAGCAATTATTTCAAATATAAATTGGGGTGTATTGGAGTCTACCAGGCAGAGTTGAGCATTTCGTAATCAATTCCCGATTACAATATTACTTCATTTTACTTTGTAATGTACTTATGCGTATCAGATTACTTGTAATGTAATGTCGTGAAACGGAATATTGCCATGACGTATGAAGGAGTCAGTAATAATCTATAGCATATTACCATTACTAATACTTTGGAATCAACATGTCAGCCTCCGTAGCCTAGTTGGTGGTAGTGACCCTGCCTGAAGCTGGAGGTTCCGGGTTCGAATCCTGGCGAGGGCATTATTTGTGTATTTATTTATCGCAAATCTTTGTTCTTTTGTCATGGCTGTCTATGTATTTAAGTATCTATATGTATCTATCTATTATACTTATATATCGTCGCTTGGTACCCACATCACAAGCCTTAATTGAGCTTACCGTAGGACTAGGTTGATTTGTGTAAGATGTCCCAAGATATTTATTTATATTTTATTTATGTCGATTCAAAATTACTGGAATTGTTGACCATACTTTTAGATTACTTTTTAATTACCTACTTATAATATTAGGACGTGCGAATTTTGAATATTATTGTCTCAAATATATAATAATTAAAAACGGCTTTAAAGGTTTCAACTGATTTACATACATGGAATCCGAATGTAGGGTCCATTAGATCCAAGATGGCGGCACATTTTTTGCAATTTTCGTCATTATACTCATCATCATCATCATCATATCAGCCGAAAGACGTCCAGGAGGAGGAGGAGGAGGCCTATGTTCGACTAATCGAACACAACTGTGTCTATGTAACTCGATTCCGACTAATTCACATACCTACGTGGAATCCGAATTCAGTGTCCATTTTAAGATCCAAGATGGTGGCACAATTTTTTTCTTTTTTTTGTCATTGTACTCGATTTCGACTAATACCTACACATAAGTACGTGGAATCCGAATTTAGGGCCCATTTTAAGATCCAAGAATGGCGGCACCTTTTTTACATTTTGTAGGTACGTAATTTTTATCATTATACTGGTTTTCGACTAATTCACATCCATTTTAAAATCCAATATGGCGGCACAATTTTTTTTGTTATTTATGTCATTGTGAATTCTTTACCTACGCAATTTTAATTATTATACTCGTTTTCGACTAATTCAAGCACGTGGAATCCGAATTCAGGGTATTCGATTTCCACTAAGTACACATACTACGTAAAAAATCTAAGATCTTACATTGACCCTACATTCGGGTATTTAAATTAGTCGTAAACAGCTACAATGACAAAAATTCCAAAAAAAAAATATAAACATTGTGTCGCCATCTTGGATCTTAGAATGGATCCGAAAATCGGATTCCACGGATGCGAAATAGTCAGAAACGAGTATAAAGATGAAAATTACTAAAAATAGTTGCCGGCATCTTGGATCAGAATGGACCCGAACATCGGATTCCACTGATGAGAATTAGCCAGAAACGAGTATCATTATCATCATCATAATATTATCATCATATTCAGCCGTTCGTTATTCGCCCACTGCTGAGCATAGGCCTCTCTTCTTGTACGCCACTGGTCCCGGTCCTCATCTCATCCAAACGTGACCCATATTCTTCCGAATATCGTCCACCCATCGAGCGGTCGGACGCCCTGCGCTTCTCCCATCTGAAAGCGGCTACCAATCCGTTAACATTTTGGTCCACCTGCCATCACGTTGACTAGCAATATGTCCTGCCCAATTCCACTTCAGTTTGGTAATAACGTCTCCCACGTCTTGCACTTTCGTGCGACTTCGAATCTCGGTATTCCTCACACGGTCTTGTAGCTTGATGCCGAGCATGGCGCGCTCCATGGCTCTTTGTGCTACTCTAATTTTATTCATAGCCTCCTTAGTGAGCGTCCATGTCTCGGCACCGTATGTCATGGTTGGCAGGACACATTGAGTAAAGAGGCGGGTTTTCAGGCATTGTGAAATGTCAGCGGGTTTGAGGATATCCGCTAGTTTGTTAAACGCCGCCCAACCCAGCTGGATTCTCCTGGAGATCTCCGTTTGTTGGTGTTTTTTGTCAAAAAATAGAATACGTCCAAGATACACGTATTGCTCGACCACCTCCAGGTTTTCGATCCCAACCATTATGGTTGGAATATAATCACTAGAGATATTCGTCATAACTTTAGTCTTGGACACATTCATCTTAAGATCTACCTTTATGGAAGCTCGGTAGAGGTTCTGGATCATACCTTGGAGATCATCCAGGGTCTCGGCAAACAAAACAATATCATCCGCAAATCTTAAGTGCGACAAGAAGACACCATAGATGCTGATTCCAGTTCTGTCCCATTCAAGCGTTTTTATGACGTCTTCCAAAACTGTCGTAAAAAGCTTGGGTGAAATGGTATCCCTTTGGCGCACTCCCCTTTGGATGGATATTGGGTCGGTAAGTTTGTGAAGCCGAACTTGCATTTTTGCCGAGCTATACAGTTCCCGCAGTAGATCCACATAGCGGGCATCGATTGAGCAGCGGTGGAGCGAGTCAAACACGGCCCAGTGCTCGACACTGTCAAAGGCCTTCTCGTAATCGACGAAGGCCATGCACAGTGGCCGGTTGTACTCATGACTCTTCTCCATCAACTGCTTTACCGCATGTATGTGATCAATGGTGGAAAATCCACTGCGTAAACCAGCTTGCTCGGGTGGTTGGCATTCATCTAAAACACGGGTGAGGCGGTTACACAAAACTTTAGCAAAAAGTTTGTAGGTGTGGGAAAGGAGGCAAATGGGGCGATAATTGCTAAGCTTCGAAATGTTCCCTTTTCTATGAAGGATGGTGACTGTTGCAGTTTTCCACGATGCCGGTGTGACAGTGCCTTGTAATACCTGATTGAAAAGTTTTACAAGTATTCGGATGACAGGGTAAAACGAGTATAATGATGAAAATTGCAAAAAGTGCTTGCCATCTTAGATCTTAGAATGGAATCGTATTCCATGGATGCGAATTAGTCAGAAACTAGTACCTATACTGATGAAAATTGCAAAAAATGTTCCGCCATCTTGGATCTTAAAAATAGACTCAGAATACGTTTTTAATAATGATGAAACTGCTAGGATGACAGATATAACTAGAATGACATATAAATCAAAAACAATTTTCTTCGAGTAACAGTAACAAAATTACGTTGTTAGTAATGCAGATTACTTAAGTACTTGATTACGGTGGATTTAATATTACAGTAGCGGATTACAATACCGATCCTAATGGAATGGATTACAGGCATAACCAAAGTACAGCATTACAGTAATTTTGATTATAGTAGTAATCCATTACCGAGGAATCGTCAGTCATCATCATTAGCCTATGATATTTAGTCCACTGCTGGACGTAGGCCTCTCCTATTAACTATGCGTATAGACGCATTAGGAGGTAAATGCCCATAATCGCCACGCTGGGCAAGCGGATTGGCGATCGCAGTAATGTGTCTACTATAATGACGCTGCTGCCCATCATCAATCTTTAATCAAATATGGTCAGTGACACTTCAATCCCTTAGTCGACTCTTACGACACCCGCAGGAGGAGTTGGGGTGGTGACAAATGTATTCTTTCTGCCGTCGCCACACGGCGAAAGACGGCCAATCGTCAGTACTGGAATGTAACCCTGTAATTAATTCCAAAAATAATTGGATTCAAACAAAAATTACGGTTAAATTATTAAATGACAGCTTTTCTTTGATTCAAATTGCTTGATTTGATGAAGTTGGATTAAAATTATTTAAATGATAATAATTAATTCATCAGAAATTGATTGAGTTATCAATTTATAATGGATATTCAATTCTCAAATATGCAATGAAATATTGATGTTATGTTTCTTATAACGGGTAACACAGACTTTTGGAATTCGCTCCATCCTACTATAGAGGTACCTATTGACAAAATGAAATATCGACCGCCATCGACACGTAATTACTAATTTTGAAAATCCAGATAGCTAAGAAAATACAGGATCTGCCTAGGCTATATTTTTCATGTTAATTTTTTCCCGTGCCGTTCGAATATGTTTTGTTAGGTATTCGTTTTTGATTTGATGGGTACTAAACTAAAACCACGATATAAGATAAATTATGTGTATGTCTCGCAGTGGCGGCGCGTGAAAATTTTCCAAGGGCAACTCGGAGCAAAAAACCTTGTCTTTCTATTTCGCTCCACTTTGCGGTGGTGGGCATCATAATGGTTGCCAAGGGAAGTTTCGATCCCATTATTCCCTAAATCGTGAAACATCAAACAACTCCTTAAGTGTTAGTCGCTTTGCGCGTGATTTTGGGCCGAATTATTCATACTTAATGTCGCCAAACGCCCTTGTATCCACGCACTTATGGAAAATATAACATTTTGTTCAGACTGTAGCAAGCTGTCGATCAGCCAAGCATATTTATTATATAAGGTCCTAATTTATTAGATGCAGATATTTTTACAGCTGATAGTACTCGGTCTCTGGAGTATATTAAACCGTGGAACATTATAGCTTTTACGATGTTTTTTTGGAGAAAATGGAAAAACAAATTTGCTACGTAAAGACACCCTGTTTATGTGATTATTAAATGAAAACTCATTGAACGGATTATCGTACCTCTTTTACGTACCACTTAACTGAAACTGGCCACTTCACGTCGATAAATTAAATTCTTGATTGTCAATGTCATATTATTTTCCGTTCGATTGTGTCGTTTGATGACATGACAGACAGTGTTATTAGTAAGGGTCACGGTCCATACAAAGTTGAGAAAAATTGTGCGCTGCGAGTTACAGTTTTGTAATTTTAACCAGAGCTAGAGGGTCTCAAAATAGTTGTTTTTAGATGTGGAGGGAAAACCAATTCCCCCCCTGAGCGCTGGGGGAGGGGGGTGAATGTGCATGCGGAAGGGTTGCGATTAATATTTTTTTACTAATTAATAAGGTCTACTATGCGGTGTTTGGTATCATTTTCGTGTAAAATGGACCTGGAAAATCCATTTTTTTATCATAAACATGTGCAATTTCATATAAAAATGTAGATTTTTTGGAGGAAAAGTAAAAGCGTTACCGTTTTTATTTTAATTTAAGCGTCATATAAGTATTAAAAAACAAACTTATCCAATTTAAAAAAATAGTGTAAGATAGCATATTTATTGCAGATTATAAAAATATACACATTTTGTAGTCTTTCATACAAAAATTTACTGAAAAAAAAATTTACCTGACGCGTACCTCCAACAAAAACCTCCGCGTAAGCCGGCAACTGCTCATAGATTATACATATTTTTGTACTTACATAGTATTGTTCATATTTCAATTGTAAATATTTATTGGTATGAAAGTAAATTGAATATTTTCTGATCTTCTTTTTTTAAATAACCTAAGATTATTAAGAAATTTATTTGTTCAGATTCTATTTTTAGATTTTATCGATTATTGTTTACCGCGTGTATATTATATATCGGGTCTATCAGATCACATGTATGATATATAGTATCTGATTATATGAATGGGTAATAATTTTTACAAGTGTTATTAGGTAATGATCTCTTTACCAAAGACGATAAAGGTAATTTTCACTAACAGGGACTAAACAACTAACCCAGTTCACCCACGTTAAAAGTTTATATCATATGGGATTTGACAAACGATTGTTAAACGTTTACTTCATAAATCATCATTATTACCATATCAGCCGAAAGACGTCCACTGCTGAACATAGCCCCCCCCCCCCCCAAAGATTGCCACAATGACCGGTCCTGCGCCAATCGCATCCAGTGGACTCCTGAGACCTTCGCTGTCCACCTTGTGGGGGGCCTACCCACGCTGTGCCTTCCACCTGCGAGGCCGCCGCATTGGCCATCGGTTCTACGTGCAATGTGCCCCGCCCACTGCCACTTTAGTTTAGTGATTCGGAGAGCTATGGAGCTATACTTTGGTTCTGCTACGGATCGTCTCATTTCTAATACGACCTCGCAGAGAGACTCCCACCATAGCCCTCTCCATTGCCCTGTGGTTGACTTTAAGCTTTCTTATGAGGCCCATTCTAAGCGACAACGTTTCAGTACCGTATGTCATCACTCTTTTAAATCTTTGATCAGTGTGTGTTGCCATACTGATCAAATACTTTTGTCTTCAAGAACTGCGGAATATTGGACGAAAAGATGTGTCGTAGCTTCCCAAACGCTGCCCAACCTAGTCGGATTCGATGATTGTCATCTTACTCAAAGTTGGACTTACCACTTACCTAACTGGGTAGTTTGTCCTAGGTATATTTTAGTCGTCTACACCTTCGAGTTTAGTCTCCAATTGTAACGGGAGTTTTCGTCGTATCCATGTTCATCCTAAGACGAACTCGCTCGAAGGCGCTACTGAGGTCAGCGAGCATCGTACTGAAATCTTACTCCAGCTTGCTCTGTTGTTCAAACGTAACAATTTGCACCTTAGCAGAGAACTGGATGCTTAGCCAAGTTGCCAATCGCTAACGCTTAGTAGCGTATGGTAGTTTTTCCTCTCTGTTTTCCAAGGTCTCAGCCAAGACCACCGTATCATCAGCGAATCGAAGGTGAGTGAGGTACTCGCTGTTTATGTTGATACTCACCTTCTCCAGTCCAGTCTTAAAGACATCTTCCAGTGCAGCGGTAAACAGATTAGGGGAGATGACACCTCCTTGCCTGACTCCCCGCTGCAGTATAATATGCTTCAAGCTCTGGTCTTGGAGTCGGATTGACGGATCGTACTTCGTACAAACACCTCAACATTTCGACATAGCGGTAGTCTACTTGGTACCGTTAAAGAGACTGTAGTACTCCTCAGAGTTTCGATCAAATCGAAGGCCTTGGGGGTTACCATGACGTACTAATGCGATTCAGTTTAGGTTCTGGGAAAGGGGCAGTGATACACGACTCGTATAGCCTTGTCCCTTTCTCTCAACCTAAATTAACCGCATTAGTACGTCATGGAAACCCCCCTTATCGTAGTCCACAAACGCGAAACGCTAAACAGAGGGGCAGGTTATACCTATTCCTCGGTCTTCTGTATAACATTTACGAAACGCCAATTCGGAAACCGGCTTGTTCGCAGGCTGGAAGTCATCAAGCCTGCATGCAAGACGATTCGTAATGACTCTTGAAAACATCTCATAAATATGGCTCTGAAGTGGGATGGATCGGTAGTTCTTCAATAAGGCGTTGTCATCTTTTTTCAAGAACAGTACCACCACTCTTCTGTTCCATGACTAAGGCGTTCTCCCTTCCGGAGTTAAACAACTTCTGAAGGGCCGTAAGGATTGGTTTACCACCTGGCTTCAGATGCTCAGTTATAATTCCGTCTTCGCCAGACGCCCTGTTATTTTTGAGCTATTCAAGAGCCATTCTAATATCACATAGGCTGGATGTCCAGGATATCCTCTGTATAGTGCCGGGTCAGTCACTTACTTCATAAGAAATTTATCAATTATCAAATTCCGTGTGAAATAAACGTTTAACCCGGGTTGCTTGGTTAACCCAGGTTGATGCAATTTGCCCTAACAGACATTATGGAGTATTTTGTTTACGCAAAATCGCTAAATTCCCGCAGTAGAAACGTACAGTCAACAATAAGTCAAAGCAACGTCCCTTTTTTATTCGAGGTACGCGACAGGTGCAATTTTTTTACAACTTATTTTTGCATGGAAAGTTTCAAAAAGTGTATATTTTTAAAAACTACAATAAATATGCTATCTTGTAGTATTTTTTTTATTTTCATATATTTAATTGGTAATACTTATACAACGCAACAATCAAAATAAAAACGGTGATTATTTTACCTTTATACCAATAATTATTTTTTTATATATGAAAATCCTCATGTTTATTATCAAAAATGAATTCTCCGTGTCTGTTTTACATGAAAATGATACCAAACAACGAAGAGTAGGCCTAAATATTAGAAGAAGAAATTTTAAACATAACCCTTCCGTTTGCACATTCACCCCCCTCCCCCCTCGTTCAGGGGGGGAATTGGTTTTCCCTCCACATCTAATATTTTATATTTTTACACCCTCTAGCTCTGGTAAAAATTACAAAACTGTAACTCACAGCGCACAATTTTTTCAATTTGGACCTCTACTATATTGTGACTCGATTAATTTTTTGTTAGGAAAATGAAATCAAAAAAGTTACATGAAAAGATTTCTTAATTTATATTTAAAGTTAATTATTTTAATTTAAACTATCATGTGTTAAAATAGCCGCAACTAATAAATTAGGACCTTATATATATAATATATGTGTATAGCCCACTGTGAAGGTGCTGAAAAACCATCCATTCACTTAATCTATTTTTTAATTCTGGTCCAACGACGCAAGAACGGCCTTTATATTAAAAAAAACAGCTTTGAAAAGCATAATTTCAGTAGATAACCTACTAGACAACAATCAAAATGAATTGGAGCCGCCATCAGAATATTATAAACTAATTTTTGTTATCCAGCATGATTGTCAGCGGTATCCAAATTAACGTCATTTGAGTAACGATAAAAAAGTCTATTTGTCTATAGGTTCATATGATAACTGCTGCGCAGTAATCATATGAATATATGTATAAATAATAAATAAATATCTTGGGGACATCTTACACAAATCAACCTAGTCCCACGGTAAGCTCAATTAAGGCTTGTGTTATGGGTACCAGACGACGATATATATAATAGTCACATACGTATAGATACTTAGATACTTACACAGCCATGACCAAGGAACAAATATTTGTGATAAATAAATACACAAAGAATGACCTCGCCGGGATTCGAACCCGGAACCTCCAGCTTCGTAGGCAGGGTCACTACCAACTAGGCTACAGAGGCTGACAAAAATGTAGGAGTTCTGTTAATTTTTTTTTCTAAGGAAAACTTCCATGTATCGGGTTTGTTTTCATTTGCAGTAGTAAGTTGCTTTTTAAAACTAGGTTTCATTTTTAGTTTCATGATTTTAATCAACATGTAAAAATAATCTGAAATGCGTTTTAATAAATTAGATATTACAAAACGAAGGTAAAGACCATAATTCTATCATATAATTTAATTATTTATACATTTGACATATAGATATTCTTGAACGCAACCACATTCTTGGTAGGTAATTGAGAACCGTCTTATTTTCTTTTTATTTTGTCTATGGCATGTTCGGCATAATGTGATCGAAATTTGTAAATTTTATTAAAAATATTCTAGCGTTTTTGTTTGTTTGGTCGAAGTGATTGTGCAAAAGTTAATTAATTATGAGTGATTCAGATGAACTAATGATCAAATACTGGATACTGGACTGGGATTTTACTTAAACTAAAGAACGAAATTATTGATTTCCTTTTTTTTCTCTTAGTTTTGTGTAGGTAACTACGTATTTATTGATATAAATATTCTTATTCATTCTTTAAGTAGGTATGTAATGTAACCCATTTTATTGTTTTCGAGTAGTTATACTAGGTATGTATTTGGCTGTCGTAGAAAAAGTATTGTATACAATCATAACAATATGAAGGTTAATATAAGTCTCGTACCTTACTTAGGCCACTCGGCAAGCCATCGTGACCTAAACCCGGCACTCAACTTATATAGCCTTCATATTGTTACAATTATATAAAATACTATTAACCTTAACAACTTATGAAATCCTCACAAAATATTTACCTAGCTGCCGCTTAGTATTCGCAACGAACACATCGTCTCACACAACACTGTCTCAATACGCATCACACAGTCACCAGTCTCACCACAAGCAACTTCATTAGTTAATTTAATTTTATCATCTCAAACGTAAATGCCAAAACTGATCAGTCTGAGTGTTGCTATGATGTCTATTATTTCTCCGCACGCACAAATCTAACTCTTTAATTTTGTGAAAGTAATTAATTTCCAAATACATGATAATTAAAATAAAGTCTTTGAAGTTTTTTAATAACATGCACCCATTCCTATACACGGTGGTCCAAACCTTGACGTCAAAAATTTTTTTTTAGATTCCTCACGTCATGAGATATCAGAATATACCCCATGTATGTTAGCCGATTTTTTGTAGTTTTCGAGTTATGAGTTTTTGAAATTTTTTTGAGAAATTCTGGAATGTAGAAATTTATTATTAAAAAACTATTGTACTTTTTAACTAGTTTCTTTTTGTAAAAGTATTACTACAAATAAAGCATTTACTGACAAAAAAATTAGCGTCCTCACTTTGATACAAGTAGGATAAAAAATAAAATACTAAATTCAAAATTTTACGTTAAAAACGCATCAAAATAGCATTAATGTAAGTAAATAAAACAAATAAAACATATCCATTAATCACGTCATACGATTTTGGCCTGTTTTAGACCCCCCCATCCCCCATGGTGATACTTGGTGATATTTTCTTTGCTGTGTTGTACACCTGCTGCAACCCATTCACGGGCACATCAATAGATATCCGTAAACCGGTCCCAACAAGCGTATAGAGACTATTGAGAAGTTAGGGAAAATACTAATGGGCTATGGTGATGGAGGATGGATGGATCAGAAATGGAACTATAGAAAAGAGGTCCGGAGAGGTCGTTTTTATTATTATCTCCTTTATTTCTCGATTCTCTTAAGTTAGGTTTTTTTATAAAAATGTCTATTAAAGTAAAATACAATAAAACAGACAAAAACAATACAAAACACATTAAACACATTATAAAAAACCTAACCTAGGGTGCCGCCGGCAACGGGGCGGGCCCAAGCTGCCGGTGGTTAAGGCCGCAGAGAAAGGAACCGACGGACTATCCGCGCCGTGTCCAGGATTACCGCCTTCTGCATCTGACCCTTGATCCCTGACTGATAGAAACAGATGCTCGAAATATAACATTTTCGGTAAGCCTTCAAGCATAAACGTATTCCAAGGCGGGTTTATTTGAATTTTAATGTAGTTTCTCTAAGTCTTCAGACAGATTTTCCATTAGTTCCAATAAACTTCGGGAATGCGATCAAACGGCAAATTATAGAACCCATATCAATGCAGTTCCAGATCAAAAGTCACGGCACAGCGGATCGCACCCACCCACAGAGCTATAGAACTAATTAATAACTTTTTAGCTACGATTCAAAATGCCGACATTTTCTCTGATAGATGGACACAACTTAGACGAAAAATTAACCATTACCTTAATACCTGCTACTGTACCCTATAATTTTTCATTTTCATTATTTTGACATAAAATGTTATTACTATTAGAATTATGTTAGCTTATAGATACGAGGGCTGTTCCGAAAGTTTTTAGTTGCTCCGGTTCTATTCATGCGATTTAAATTAAATTGATATCATTGTGAGGGACACTTCAATACTTATTATGGTTAATGAATGTATGCATGTAATGGGAATAGTGTTTTTATTATGTTTATTTTACAAAATGCTGTTTTGTATGAAATTTAACATTGCATGGAAAAATTGGCCATTTCTGACACATTTAAGCATGTTTTTTACGAAAATCTTTGAAAGCCGTACTTGAATATGCCCGGGATATTTAATTTAGCTCGTTTTGCTTTTTTTTACATATAATTGAAGAACTATATTATTGATTGAATTATGATTTTTAAAATATTAGAAAATACAATTTTATAGTTTACGATTTTTTTCGATGCCTACTCATTTATGATTAAAGTAAAGGATATCACGTAATTTGTACTTAAAAATAACGGAAATGTCTTCAATTACTAGAACCTATAAAATAAAATAGTTTTATAACCGAATGATGTTCATAGCATCTCATTAAAAAAGTATCTTAAAAACCGGTATCATGGTCATTGGAGTAAGGCTCGACACGTCTAAGTAAAACAAAATAATAAAAATATCTAAAATCTGTACTGAAACAAATTTACACCGCCTAAAGCGTCATTGAAATATCCCTCAAAACGGTGTAAGTTTTATTGAAATCGCATGAACAGAACCGGAGCAACTAAAAACTTTCGGATCAGCCCTCGTACCTAGTTCCACATGTAATGTCTTGGCGTAAGCTGTTTTTTACATGGTTGTTGTTGATGAATAAAGAATAAAGAACGTAGAATGTTACCTGTGGTAGGTATTATGCTGGGCGTCAACAGTTCATAAAATTCAGGGAAGTACAGTTGAACACGCCGTGGTTTATTTAGGTTCGAAATTTTTTGCTGCTGGACAAGCATAAAACTAAGAAGCTCTGAGCAGAGTTCAGTCTTTAGATGGTCTACAGATCGAATAATTTGATTGCACAAATTAACTGAAAAGAGACCTTATAACAATGAAGCGTTAATGGAAATGGATAGACTGAGGAATAATTCCTACATAACAAGTAACGAACTACAAAAGGGTTGAGTTTAGCTGATCAGCTGTTTAATAAAATTAATGCTGATTACCATATTACAGTTTTATTTTTAATCTAGGTTAAAAGCCTTTTTAAAAAAAGATTAACACTTAATTTACCGGAATAATGTGATATTGTATTTAGTATTATACTCACTAGATTGCACCCTGGTGAGGTGACACTCTGAATAAAATTATAACATGACGGTGCAATATTTGGTATTCGCGTAGCCGCAATGTGAATAAAATGATAATCGACATTATATATCCTTGATGATGGTAAATTTTGACTAACTTTTTGTTTTTGAAATAACTTTTTTTCGGCAAATTAAAGAAGAGGTATTTGGCGGTGGTGACCATTCCCCCCCCTTTTTAGTACTGGCAACATTTTTTCAAAATTATTTTAAATTTCCTTATTAATCTAAATTGTATGTTTTGGTTTAATGCATGATGATCTTAAGATGTACTACAAATGTTTTTTGAAAAGAGTTGTCCCGCTGAGTTTCTTGCCGGTCCCAATTTTGGGATACCTTCCTAACAATACAATCATACAAAGGAAGGAAATACTTCTCAGGCAGTGGCGTAGGGATAGAACCGGCGTAGATTATTTATTTTGTCTCTTGTCTTCATTCTGAAAATATTTAATTTTGTAATGAATAACTAGCTTAATTTGCAAATTTTGTATGTACATCCACCCTTAAAATTTATTGTCTGTGGTTTAGTAATTTTTCTTTGGTGGGTAGTTTTGTACTTATCTTTCTTATTTTGATGGAGGTAGATCTATCAAATTTCCTCCATTGTCAGTCATCCGCAGACCACGAACCCTGTAAAGTGTTCGAAACGTCGGAATGAAGTTAAAATTAGTTAATATACGCGAGTTTATCCGTTTTCATAGTTTTATTTCAAGAGTTTACTCTAATTATTCAGATGGCTACAAAAATTAGCTATCATTAGAACTTTACATAATTTGCATACGTTTAGTATTAATGAAGTTAACGACAAAAAAATGTTTTTATTTTCTCCTGAAAAATAAGGTTTTTGCAGTTATCATATTATTCGCCGGGGGCGACGATATCTTCAATACCCAAAGACTGTGACATACCAAGGTATTTATAGGTTTCTGCTTCCGAGATAGATCTGAACGACATTGTCTCAGAAAGCTGTAAATTTGTTGAATTTACTACTTTCCCCCGCTGCACATGCATAACCGCACACTTATCGACACCAAACTCCATATTGATGGCACTACTGAAAACTTCTGTGGTTCGCAGTAGTTCCAACAAGTCTTGGCTATTTGGCGCAAATAATTTGAGTTCATCCATATTATTATTATTAATAAGTAATTTGTAATAAAGTATCCTTATTTTAAAATATTTTACATTAACAACACCAAAATTTTACAATGATTTGACCATTGATTCAATTTATGATTTGTAATGGCAATATTGGCAATGCTTAAAGGGCGCGCGCGTAACTCGCCCGGATTCAAATTAGTGAAGCGACGCATATCTAAATAGACCTTATACTGTACATTATAAAGTATTAATTCAAATAACGGAATGTATTGATAACCCGGCAATCATTGGCTTACCTAGCGGCCATTTTTGGCAGTTCTGTGAATGCGAGTTTGTGAATGTGTGCGTGCGTTTCGATATCGCGTAGTAGTTTTATGAATGAATAAGATCGAAATAAAAAGCCCACGTCGAACCGGGTTACTTTCTTTTACGCGCTCTTATTGGTTGAACTCTTTTCTATAGTAGTTCGCATTATTCAATTAAAGGTACAGATGTATTGGAAATGTTACACGAACGTATTAAAATTATAATATTGGATGAGTTTGATAAATGACGGAAAAATTTAGGGAAGCCGGTGGGAATCGGGTTGTATGGACGCGCCGTTGTTTCGTTACGTCTAAGATAGGTACGGGCCATTATTTATTTTATAAATATATTTGTGGTTCTTTAAGAAGTATTGATAATAGTTTTGACGATGTTTAATCTTGTCAATCTCTCGATCCAGCCAGGAAAATATCTAGGTATAGTCATTAGCGTCCAAAAGTTTAAGTTAAATCGATGAATCTCGATACAATATATTATTATGCTCGTATACTAGTGTTGGTAAATACTTAAGTTCTTTAAGGAATTTTAGGGTTCTTCTCATTTTTACCGGTTTATCGAGCTTAAATGATTACAGCCCTTCTTTTAGGCTTACTGAATCCTGCATATAAAACTCAAGTCCTAATTAATAATGAAGACGTATTTTTAAAATGTCGGTTCATAAATTATGAAATGATACAATGCCACATAATGTGTAAAAAAATGTTCAAGGTTCAGATTAAGCATATAAATACAAATAAGAGGCTTATTTTTGTTCAATCTTTATTTGAATTCACAGTAATAGTGAAAGTGGTTTTTGTCACAATGCTGTATTGATTTCTCATTTAAACTAAATTATATTAAAAAAACCTTAATTTTTAAAACACATTTCTTGTGAGTCTTCTTGAATGACTCTGTAACATTTCAAAAGAACTAAGTTTTTAACTACATGACTACAGTCCTTAAAACTCGAGTCTTAGAATGAAGGACTCGAACTGCTCGAGTACAACACTAGCACATACCGTACAATCCGTACATACATAACTAAAACCTAATACCTATTCAGATACAGATACATGTACGGATCTCTGGTGACAATATAGTCTAATTATAGTATTTGTGCTCCTAATCTGTAATAACTAATAATCGGAACGTTAACAATCACGGCAGGAATGTCGTGGCGTATTGGCATACAAGTTTGGCTAATTCTGGCAAATAGCTTACGGGCCACATACATACCTTTTAATCAGTAACTATTACACAATTGACAGGAACATTATTATTAGCCTAGAACTGGCGTAGTCCGTAGCAACGAGCTGTCAGTCATATTGATTGTCAATAGAGTCTATCGCAATCATCGCACAATAAGATAAAAAAAATCGATTTGAAACGATTTCTCCGAGATCCCGTCATCAAACACAGACTTGGTGACAAAGGGAATATTTCGGGGTTATACCAGTTAGATTATCCAAAAACTTTAGATATCGAGTAACATACATACAAAAACAAACTGTTGCATTGAGAAACTCCTTCTTTTAAAGTTTTTTAAAAATGGAATGAATGCGGCTTCAAAGGTATGTCATCCGGCCGACCCTTCGAGTACCTACAGGTTTTTAAAGGATACAAAATAAATAACAGTAAATATTTTCATAGTGTAGGGTGTACTCCTCAAATTAAGCTCTACAGGGACCGACGGGCGTGGTATTAAATGAGGAACGTCAGGATAGTACACACATCTCTTCTTTTAATTATAAAATAACTAAGTCCAGGTATAGGTATCAACAGTCGTGATATTAGAATAATGTGTTGCCACTCCGGCTGTACGGTGGTGTGCATATGTCGCCAACCGGTATGTGGGTTCATGTTGCTTCAAAACATAGGTACACTATTATTTACACTCAGACTTGGGTGTGTTCTGAAACTACGTTCGAAATGGGAAATATTATGGTCTATCATATGGCACGGGCACTCGTCTCGGTTACATAGTGTGGTCACCTCAACATCTGGAGCAAAGCCAACTGGGGGGTAGGTATGTCTCTTTTACAAGTGACAGCTGGGTAGCATAGTGAATACTTCCCAAGAGAATGCGTATGCGTATAGGAGCAGTAAATTCTCCATGGCACTCTTGAAACTTATCATAGACTAATAAAAAGTCATTCAGCTATTACCGGCCAGAGTGGACTGTTTCTACACTAGAATGAGGAAACGCTGTACAAGTGTACATCCTTGGTGCGCAGTGTTAGGACTACCTCCAACGGTACCCTGAGGGTGATAGCGGAGAAATTTGTTACCACTGCAACTTGATTCATATGCTGACGTCTTAATCTATGAACATGTAAAATGTTGTATTGTGTTGTTATCATATTGTTAATTGCAATGTAGTTAAGATATTAAAGTGTAATAATATTTATTACTAAAATTTAGTAATAAGATATTATACAGGTATATTAAATTGTATAGTGTGTTTGAATAAAAATGTTATTTAATAATTAATGAATGATCCCTGTTGGTGGAGAAATAAACGAATTGAATTGAATTACTTTTCTGTGATATAATGCAACGCTAAGAGATCTTAAATATTGATCATAATTTATTGTTCCAAATGAATAGGGTAGGGTGGGTCAGTATCAAATTCTTCTAATTAATATAGTATACTTACAACGTATCATGTTTCTAAACGTGTGACGCTATTTCCGTGCCAGTCGGGAAAGGGCTTCATCTATGGCGACGTGAAGCCCTGTCCTGTGCATGTAGTGTAGTTACGTTCATACAAGGTGTCAAACTGCCGAATATGCCCCAGTTACACGGGCATTTTTATGCTTTCTTCAAAGTTTAGAGGGTCAATTATTCTGAAGTATTTACTATGGGACCGACATCCGATTCGAGAATAAAAATCTGATGCTCCATATCAACTATGGAGACGACCCGAAAGGTTGTCTGTCATCAATGGAAATGGAAATTAGAATTTTATTTTTATGGTTTAATTTACAGTAGTACTACATTTTTGACGGGGGATACAAACTACGATACGAGGGGAATACAAACCGTGAGAACCTGAGATATTAGTTAGACGGAAACGTATGGGACATCAGATTTTTTTTCTCGAATCATATGTCGGTCATATAGTAAAAGTTCACCCTTTATGCATCTATGCATATGGACTATCCAGCAGTGGACTGAAATAGGCTAGAGATATGTATAACATTCAAAGTTAATTTTTTTTTAAACGCACGATTATATTATTTATAAACAAACTACAATTAAGTACATACAAAATTAAATTTAAAAAATATACCTAAAATACTACAATATTATTTTAGATTCTAAATATTGGATGTCATATATCAACGAAAATCGAGCAAGTTCATCAACGTGCGAAGTGGTACTCGAACCCACGTCCTCAGCTTTCGCGGCTGAGGCTTACATACCGAGTGGTTCCATCCGGTAAATCCGGTTTCAGCGGACAGGTAAATTTTTTTTCGGGTATTAAGCTCTTATAATTCTTATATTATTATATAAAAAATCGGCCATGAGCCATGCTTAGTATAGGGTTCCGTAGTTATTCGAAAACGGCCGAGCCGATTATGTTGGAAATAGTTTTATTTTAAACTATTCTATAAGCCCACTATTCATGATTTTTTCATATTTTTTGGACCCACGGATCAAAATTTAGAGCTCATCTGTATTCTTTTCTAAAGTCAATGTTATCTCCGAAAACATTGACTTTAGAAAAGAAACTTTCTGTACCTAACGACCCTTATTCTTTTTAAGAGACCTATTCAATGATACCCCACACTATAGATTTACAGCAAATAACAAAAATCATCCTCACTTCACTAGTTGGGAAGGTACCCGAAAAAAGTTTTTGTTTAAGTTTTTATTGTACCACTTTGTCGGCATTTTTAATATGTATACCTGTACCAAATTTCAGCTTTGTAGTAGGTACTAACGGCCACTGAGCTATGCTGCGGACAGACGGACAGACGGACATGGCGAAACTATAAGGGTTCCTTGTTTACTACGGAACCCTAAAAAGGTTAGACCTCCTATCCAAAACGCTTTGAATTCACTAAAAAGTAACAGACCGGTAACGTTTTTTTCATCACACCTGTTCGGTAAGTGCGCCAATACGCTGCGGTGATGCGCGCCGTACGTGCGTCATTACGTCCTAGTAGGCCGTTAAGGATTTTCATACAACATTACGTCGCACTAGCGCGGTCCGGCGCACGCCGCGCGCCGCGCCGAATCTCGGAATTATGAAAATGATGAAATTAAGTCATCCCTGATTTAGACCATTTTAGAGTAGTTTTGTGAAAATATATTGTTTTATTTACTTTTTTGCATCACAGGTGTGATGAAAAACATTGTGTGTACCACGGGCGGTACAAGAATTATGGACTCGTGTGAAGTAAAGCCCGCGCCTTCGGCTTGGGCTTTACTTTCACACTCGTTCGCAAATTCTTACTTACCGCCCTAAATACACAATGTACTATTTACGAATTGGAGTAATTAATAAGAATCCTGACAGCATTTGTGCGTATAACGGAAGATTCAATCCGAATGTAATAATTATACATACCTCGATATTTTTCTAGCATGTACGAGAGATTGACAAAATATATCATCTACATAACTGTTATCGATGAAACTTTAAAGTGGACGATGAATAAATTTAATACATAAATAATGTGCTGTAACTACAAAAAAAACCGGCCAAGTGCGAGTCGGACTCGCGCGCAAAGGGTTCCGTACCATTATCAATTTATTATTAAAAAAATACAGTTAAATCAACCTACCTCAAAAACTATAGGAGATAATTTAATCAAACTAAAAATCGTTGATAGAGTTTATTAATGTGCATAACATATATTTTTTTCAGAATTTTTTATCACGTAGTTTAAAAAATAGAGGGGGGGGACACATTTTTCAGACTTTGAGAGCTGATATCTCGAAAACGATTTGCTTAAATAAAAATGTGATGTATAAACCTTGATATCATTTTCAAAGACCTTTCTATTAATACCCCACACGCTTATGTAAAACTAAAAAAAAATTTCTATCCCTCAGTTACATGTATGGAGGGCCCCCACCCCAATGGTTTTTTTTACAATTTAGTATCATAATCCTGTAGCGGTTCATACAACACATATTCTCACCAAATTTCGTTACTGTAGCATTTATAGTTTCCGAGTAAATCGGCTGTGACAGACGGACAGACGGACAGACGGACATGACGAATCTATAAGGGTTCCGTTTTTGCCATTTTGGCTACGGAACCCTAAAAATTACAAGAATGCAAATCAGACTCAAAACGATACAATTATTTTTCTTATTATGTTGTATTTATTACTCATCAAAAGAACAAAGACCATTAAAATATACTCTAACGCCATAGGAAATAATTAATATGAAGTAGGTATTCGATATTAAAAACAATGCCTAGATGAGTCCTGGATTTCTTGATTACCTACATTTATGAAGTTAGCATGTTTGAGAGAATGGGGTGTATTCATCGATAACATTTATATCGATGTTTAATTTTGTCAATCTCTCGTTCCTGCTAGAAAAATATCTAGGTATAGTAATGATTTTTTTCTTAGTTTTTTTAATAATTTACCTTAATCTAGGCGTACTATTTGTTTAAATGAAATTTCTGAAATTCACCCATATACCTAGGTACCCAATAATTTATATTTTCTTTTCGTGCCATATTCAGTATATTCACTAATATCCGTGTAAGTATTAATAGTAAACATATGCAATGAAATAAAAAATACGACATTAAACAAAACAGAATTTAGCTGTTTAGCTTGTTTATGAAAAACCATGTTTAAAAAAAAAACTTACCGGCCTATGCCGTTAAATTCGTATGAAAATCCTTTACCATATAATCTCGAGGTCATCCGCCTGCAACGTCATACTTTAAAGCCTATTATGACGAACATAATGACAACATTTCATTGCATGTTTGAGAAAATGATTTTTTTTTGTTACAGGTAAGTCACCCTGAGCCTTGAGATTGTTCTGGACTGGATTGAGGTACCGTTGTTATAGTTATTTATTCATTAAAATAAGTATTAACATTCTTAGCCACTTGCAGTCTAGTGTTTAACCCCCTTATTCATATTATCAATATGTCTATAAGATCGAAAGGAACATACAATTATTTGGCCGTGTGGTGACGGCAGTAAGAATACATTTGTCACCACCCCAACTCCTCCTGCGGGTGTCGTAAGGGAGTCGACTAAGGGATTGAAGTGTCACTGACCATTACTTGATAAGATTGATGATGGGCAGCAGCGTCATCATAGTGGCACATTACTGCGATCGCCAATCCGCTTGCCCAGCGTGGCGATTATGGGTATTTACCTTCTAATGCGTCTATACGCATAATAATTTACACATTTAATAGGAGAGGCCTACGTCCAGCGGTGGACTATCATAGGCTGATGATGTATGTATGTATGATGTACCTACACAGTTATTACTTGGCAGCTTGTTAAGTTAAGAGACGTTTATGAATATGGGGTTAGGTCTTTACATTTTTGACACTATTACACTGCCCAATATTACGCGTTCGCGACACCCTCCGTAGATCCTAGTAGTATGACGTAGACGGTTGGAATGGAGTATAACCCCTGAATTCACGAGTTATTTACGATAGGCTTACATTTCACATAAGTTACGATCCCGCTTTTTTGGGTAATCGTTTTGACAAATTTATATGTGACAGTATTGGGTAGCGTTCGCTTAGAAGATTTCTTCTTGTGAATGTCATTTCTCTTTTACTCGACAATGTGAACGATTTTTATTGCTTAAAATACTTGTACAGATATCACTGTATCTATTTTTGCAAAGAGCTATATTGTTTTTAATTTCAAAGTCCGTATCAAAAGAGCCTATTTCTCCCTTATAGTAAGAGAAAGAGATGAGCTTCTAGAAGTGATTTTTTTTATTAAGATAACTTGTTACTACGTACTTTCTGTATAAATATAAGGGGCTTGTAACATTTCCTTGAAAAACAGCTTGTGTATTATTGGATAAGCTCACAAGGCCGCAACAAATTGTAAACCTCCCCTAAAAGTTTCGCATCGAAAGGGCTTGATTCTGAAAGTTTATGGTATATTAACTTATTAATTCAGTTGATAAAGCAATATATTTAATACCATGCCATAACGTTTATATCAACTTACTTATGTACTGTATCAAAAACACAGTAAGAATATCGAAATGGAAACCGTTGATTTATGTTTTACTCAATTTCCCAAAAAAGTTCAAACTGGAAATAAGCCTTTTTGAAATGATACTCCTCATGCCTTTTTGAAATGATACTTCTAGTACCAACAAAGATAACTATACCATTGGTCAGTAGAATCCAAAAAAAGTGTAATCAATAGTTATTTATTATACAAGGGGGCAAAGTTGTTGTTTAAACTGTCGTGCCAATATTGAGACCTGAGCTAGCGAAAGATTCCAAAATTGAGCCACGAGCGTAGCGAGTGGTTCAAAAACTGGAATCTTGAGCATTGCGAAGGTCTCAAGGCACGAGAGTTGAACAAACTTTGCCGCCAAGTGTAATACAACTTTTTTTCCCCTCACTATCGCGAGGAAATATGATTACAAATCTCATCCAAATGTAAATTAACTTAAAGAAACCATTAAAAACTCAATGTCGAAACGTATCGTAGAATAGAGTTACGTAAATATAGCCAATGGCTTACAAAGTCACCCATGAGTACGACCAATTTAACATGTGAGCTCCGATTGCGCATGTTTACTACGGTCATACAGATCCACTTATACTAGGCAGTAGGGGGCTATAGGAATTAGAGCAATGTCAAATTACTTTATTCACAAGAGTATAAAAAGCGTTTTTACCCGCTCGTATTAAACGATAAACGAGCGCTTTACGAGCTAGTGAGGGGAAAAATATCTGTCTTTCCATAGCATTGGACGTCTTTGACACATATAGTGAAATACGTTCGTAGATATATTTTTACGTCAATACTAATAAATATCAATAATTTAAACTAAAACTGTATGTGAACTCAAGGTATAGGGTTTTAAGTTGGTAATAAAACCAAGATTGTGTTCTAAAAGTGATTATGGAATTATGCAAGTGTTTTCGTTTGTTGAGTTTTTTTTGGAGTCTACTGATAAATGGTCTAGATACTATTTATTACGTTGCAGTATATGTCACATTTTGATCCGAGAGGGAAGGTGTTTAAAAGTTTAAGACAATAATATCGTAAGGCACCAGCCTTCAAAAATGAAATTTTATTTCGTCATCGCGGTCATCCCGGTTTTATGGGCCCCGTAAATGTGGAAAGTTTAGGCTGTTCCCTCTCAGAAGTTGCGTAATAATGGCGTAATTGAACACATCATACTGACTCCCCGTGGTTCTTTAAATTTTTCTCTTGGACATTATCCACATTCCATTACCTTACGTACTGATTAGGGTGTACTGCTAAATACTGCAACTACTTTTATGGCTGATGATACACTTGGTATACCAATATTTACCTAAAATTATCATTTGCTAAATTTCATGTTCAGGTTAAGTTGGAATATGAAAATAAGCGAAAGATACGTCTGCGTAATATTGCTTTGCCTTGTGTTGATTCTGTCAAATAAAACTATGGGAATAATCGTGTGGGAGGTGTATGGACGTTAATTTCCCGTACGAATATTCAGATTTTGTATTGCTCTAAGTAAACCCGTCATTTTCAATAATTAACCAACATTTATTGAAAAATTAGCAGTGTACCTATAGGTACAGCAGTAATAGTATATTTTAAAACAAAGTATTTTAAGTAATATTGACGTTAATTTCCCGTCTGTATATTCAGATTTTTTTATTGCTCCAAGTCAAATCGTATGTTGTAGGTACTCCTTGGATGCCATGCCATTGCTGACCGGTAATTTATGTCGTTATAAATGTCGGTTAGTTATTCAAAATGAACGATCACTTTACAATTCTATCTTCAATATTTAATTAAATGACTCTTTGACCACGCGTCAGGTTTATAAATGAACTGAACTGACCCGTTAACTTCATCCATTCTTGGTCTCAGCAGGCCTGCATTTGTCAACAATCTGCCCGGTGCTAATATCACAATCAAAATGTCTTATGAACCTTCCGAATCCGTATATTATACAACGTTGTTCCTCGCTGGCGGACTATTTGTCCACTGTATGCAACGCCTACGAATGACTGTGACCATCCATCACGTATTCGACCCCCGAACCTTACGGAACATTCTTAATACAACAAGTCCATTGCGCTTTATGTCGCGCCGTCGTTTATTTTGTCTTCGATTCACGCATCAATGGATACGCGATGGAAGTGTTATATTGTACTTGGCCTCGGTATTTTGGTAATTGTAAGTTTAGTATGTTCTTTCACGGCGGTGCTCTGTTGACAGTATCGGGTTGTTTTGATGTATGGCTGAAGGTTACCTCTAATCTAAAAGTCGCTTAAGGTAGAACACATAAAACAACTTGCTTCTTGCTTGCACATGCACATTGATACATTTTTATAGATAGGAATCTTGTTATAAATATAGTTCAACGGTAAACTCACGTATATTTAGTCACTTCGCGAGACATATTTCGGAGAGCCTAGGTCTCCATTATCCACGCCAAGCGACTCGCAAGCGCGGCGCGTACTCGCTGGGCCCGTTGAGATAAAACCGGTTGAGGGCAGTCTTGCGATTCTTGCGCCGGTACTGGGTGCTTAGACAAGTTGCCAGTCGCTAACGCTTCATCGTCAATCGTAAGCGAAAGGCAGCTACTTTGTCGCACCAATATGAAAGAGTGACAGAGAGGGAAAACTACGATACGCTGCTAAGCGCTAGCGATTGGCAACTTGGCTAAGCATCAAAGTCTGTTTCACCGAATACGACAGACGATAAGCACACCGAACTCACCGTGTCCACAAAACTGTCACTCTTACCACTGTCATTAGCGTAGTGACTAAATAAAATATGTGAGTTTAACCATTTAATTATATTTATTGTTATTATGTCTCACCAAAACTTAAATTCCAGGAATCTTGTTGTTGCAATAGGTGTCCGAAAAATTTGAAAAATCAACTTTAAATCAGCGTGCTTACAGTATTTCTATGAAATTATAAACCGTATTTTTTGACCGAGAGTGTATTCATGCCCTTGACTGTAGAGCCCTACTTCTGGGAGAGGCCTACGGCCTTAGACAACTGAGGAAATGCAGTAACAGTTGCAGAGTAATTTAACTTTACTGTGCACCATGGCGCCAGTAGAAAACGAAAAAATGTAAACAAACCAAAATCTTGATTTATTCTACAGAGTGGTTAGTGAGTAACCCGACAAACTTAAAAGGTGTATTCCTGACCACATTTTGAGACTATAATGTCATATGAACTTTTCTGGATTCGGCTTAGTTTAAGAGATAATGACATGAAATAAAACTATGAAAACGGATAAACTCGCGTATATTAACTAATTTTAACTTCAAAACTTCAAAACCTGTAAAGTGCTCGAAACGTCGGAATGAAGTTAAAATTAGTTCATATACGCGAGTTTATCCGTTTTCATAGTTTTATTTCATGTGTGATCCTCGCGGTAACCGAGACATGTTTTTCTAAAAACTATTTTCATCATAAGTCACTGATAAATGCCTGCACGATTAAAATTCTTACACTAATAGTTTTCATGTTGACATACTCACTGACGAAAGTTAGAGATAATGAAAAAAAAAGAATCAGAAAAATTCACAACTAAAAAAAAAATGTTTTAATCAAAACAAAAACTGTTTATTACTGGTCATGTGTTAAAAAATTCAAAAAATCACAAAAAAGTCTCATAATATTTTTTACTTCTTTTGACATCAAAAATGTATTGGTAAAGTCTGTCGATATACTCGTTTCCACCCTGTATAATCACGCACTTAGCACAGTCTTGGTCTACACACCAAGGTAATTTTAGTGAAGTCACATCAAGTGACTAAGACATGAGAGGTACAATCATAACTAATAACCGTCATATTATCATCCTATCCCAGTCCACTGCTGGACGTAGGCCTCTCCGCATAGTTACGCATAGACGCATTACGAGGTTACTGTCCATTATCGCCACGCTGGGCAAGCGGATAGGCCATCGCAGTAATGTGTCCACTATGATGATGCTGCTGCCCGTCATCAATCATCAATCAAAGAATGGTCAGTGACACTTCGATTTCTTAGTCAGCTGTCACGACACCCACGGGAATAGTTGGGGTGGTGACAAATGTATTCTTACTGCCGTCACCACGCGGCCAGCATATCTAACAATATGATTAATTGATTATACATACCTACTCGTATACTACGTGCAACTTTACATCACATCCAAATTTACCTTGACCTTCGGTTTACACTTCGTCACCCAAGGTACATATATAGTCAACACACCAGGCCACTAAACCCTCCTAATGAACCCCCCGCCAACGCTCTCGCTCGCGCTTGTGGCTCCAGGGGTAGTCAAAGATAACGCCTTCAGATAGAGCACTGGCATGAAATTCTATTTATCATGGGACTACTTACCAGACAATCGGCACTCAGGCATTGATTCATGGTAGGTATTCCAAAAATACGCACGAAACGTTTCGCTTCAACTTTTCTTATGCGACCTGCCAAGGATGCCGCCTTGCCCGAATCTGTGTTTCCGCATGTGTACAATCTGAATATCTTCAAGGCAAGAGTAAATAGGTACATATCTCATAGGTAAGCGAAGCGTGCTGCACCGTAGACTGCATCATCACTTAATTGCCAGCAGATATGATCGTGGTCCAACGTCTACCTATTCTGAATAATAAAACCGGCCAAGAACATGTCGGGCCATGTTCAGTGCAGGGTTCAATAGTTATTCAAAAACGGCTATTATGTTCGAAATAGTTTTATTTTAAAGAATTCTTTCAGCCCACTATTTATGATTTTTTTCATATTTTTTGGCTCCACTCCACCTGATCGTAAGTAAAAGTGGAGCCGAAATCGCGGCGGCAACGAACAAGAGAACAGCAGTAACCTGTCAGTTGCCACCGCCTTGCTGGCCCACTAGATTCTTCTTCACGCTTAGTTTAAAGGGTCCCAACTTATACGTCTGAGGAAACACGTTACATGTACCGGTAAAGAATCCCACTTTTTAATAGTCTGGCATATGAATGAATTGCCGAATTTCATAGTAGGTACGTGTGGGAATATTTTGCACGGTGAAAGGGAAACCGACACGTGTGGTTTTATAGAGGAAATGAATAATCTTTACTATAATATATAATATTAACGTTAATGAAACGTAAAATTAACGTTTAGCGTGAGGATTTTAAATTTATTTTTCTCAAACTTGCAAGGAAATGTTCACATGACGTACAGTCATCATCATCATCATCATCATATCAGCCGAAAGACGTCCACTGCTGAACATAGGCCTCTCCCAAAGATTGCCACAATGACCGGTCCTGCGCCACCCGCATCCAGCGGACTCCTGCGACCTTCACCGGGTCATCAGTCCACCTTGTGGGGGGCCTAGTACAGTGCCACTGTTCGCAACTTGGTCGAATAATACAAATCGGGTTCCGAACTCTTATGAGGCTGGTATCACGACTTCGGCCGAACTCTGTTGACCAATGGGGCGGGCGTAACGGGCGCGTACGGTTAGCCAATGACCGCTCGCGTTTTCTTCAGAAGGTGACATTACGATGGTTACGTAATAACAAAAATGTTTAACCAATGATTGATCGCTATTTTTCCGGAAGCTGACGTTACTATAGTTACGTTATAACATCCGCTTTAGTCATGGAGACGTCAATCTAACTTCAGAGCCCTGATGGTAATTTCGTTCACTTTCCTTTTAACGGCTGTCAGGTATTTTTTCAATGTTAGAATTTCAGTCAGAAACTATCAAGTCTATATTAAACATTTTTATGGCTACTGACAGATTATAGGTAGATTGACAAAGGTTACCTACCATATTTCTACAAAGGTTACATAAGTTTTCAACAAACGTCAACTGAGCTGTGACGAATGATAACAAAGACAGAAATAGCATTTGTCTCTGTCAATGAAAAAAAATATTTATATAAATAATATATCTTGAATTGAAAAAATACCTCACCTATTAATATCGGATAAATAATGGCATCCGATTTGAAGAAAACGCGAACAAATTACTAAACGGTTTTAGACAAATCTATGAAGAACTGTCGTTATCCAGTTTCCTCTACGAACAACGACATCTAGCGTCTAATAATGGCCGATGACTAATCCTTAATTCTCGTACACGAAGAAATTTTTATTATTTCAGCTAGTTTTGACATACTGAAATTTTGACGCAACAAAGATTCGTATTTAACTGACATATATTATCATCGGTGAACATCGGTCATGTCGCGATCGTGTCTACTAACGAAAAATGCCGAACCCATAATATTACACGACCAAATTGCATCCATTGCCAAGTGGCTCAACATTCCCATGTGGTGACTGTACCTCAAATTAATCAGCCAAGTACGTAGTTTCGGGTTCTACGAGCGAACAATGATTTAAAGGAATTTCATACAAAATGTCAGGCCTCCTTAACCTACAATTAGCACCTTTCTTTTGTTTTTAAACGTCAACGTATTACAGACTTGAATACATGAAACTGATTAGTAACATTTCTTTTTTTATTTCATTACAAGTTTGAGAAAATCAGTATACAAGCTTCAGCCGGGAAAAGGCTTGCGGGCTTCATAATTATATCCTCATGTTATAATTTAAATACTGTTCACTTTCAATAACAATATTTATTACTTATAATTTATTTCACATAGAAAAATTACACTCTTTCAATAACAATTACATTCAGATCTGAAGCACCTGTCTTAAATTGAAGGCACGAGCATAATAACCCATTTTAGTAGTGGACGTCTTCTCAATTCCCCCTCGGGGGATTGGGGATGCTGGTCGGGGCGTTAGCCCCCTGCAGCGGTGTCAGCCGCCAGCCATTAATATGGCTGGGTCATTGGGGTGGGGGCCTCGGGTGAGGCTCCGATGGTCATGTCCGGTGTTCTTCTCACACCGGCGAGATCGAGCCGGCGGGGTGAAACCCCGTTGGGGGAGGCCCGGCCGGCGATCGTCAACCGGTGTCAGGGTGGTGTCGAGTCCGAGTGGTCAGTCCGGTCCGGTGGGGCGGGGGCTGCGGGCGCGAGCTCGCGCGGCAGCCCTCTGTGGTCGGGCGGGCGCGCGTGGTACGGCGCTATGCCGCGGAGGTGGCTCCAGCGCGACTGGTCCGCGCGCGCGAACATCCGCCCCGCCAGGCGAGCTATGAAGTCCCGGAGCGGTTCCGCTCTCAGGTCCCGGGCTATCACGTCGTTCCTCACGTAGCGAGGGGCGTCGACGATGGTGCGTAGAGCGAGCGACTGCTGGGCGTCCAGTCGCTTCCTGTTGCACTCTCCCACCAGCGCGTACCACGCGGGGGCTGCATAAGTTAGGCGTGACCGGACGTAAGTCTTGTACACGCCTAGCTTTACGCGGAGCGATAGCCGGGACCTCAGAACCGGGGCGAGTAGGGTGCGAGCGGCACGCGTCTGAGCGATCACGTTCTTGACGTGAGGGGCCATGGTGAGGCGGCGGTCTATGGTCACCCCCAGGTATTTCACCATCGGGGACCACTCGACGGCCTGCCCCAGGAGTGTGAGACGCGGCGGCATCAGCACCTTGCGGGATATAGCTATCGCCTGGGTCTTCTGGACGTTGACTGACAGCCTCCACTTCTTCAGCCACGGGGGGAGGGCCTCTAGGGCGCACTGGGCCTTGTGCGCTGCGTGTGACAACCGGATGGACGTCGTGATGTAGGCAGCGTCGTCGGCGTATAGCGCGAGCATTACGCCCTCGCTGGCCGGGATGTCATCGGTGTAACGCCCATAGCACACGGGCGAGAGGCAGCTCCCCTGGGGCACTCCGGCGAGGATGGCGCGGTCGGTGGACACGGCGTTCTCCACGGCCACGTGGAAGCGACGGTGTTCCAGAAAGGTGGCCACAATCTTGACTACTCGACGCGGAGTAGTAGATGTGGACAGCTTGTAGAGGAGGCCGGAGTGCCATACGCGATCGAACGCCTTCTCCATGTCCAGGAGAACAGCGACCGTGTGCTCCCGCTTGTTGAAGGCTGCCGCGGCGTGGTGCAGCACGCGGGCAAGCTGGAGCGTCGTCGAGTGTTCCGGACGGAAGCCGAATTGTTCGTCGCGTGGCTGAATGTGGGGCGTCAGGTGAGGCAGAAGCAGCTTCTCGAAGACTTTCGAGATGGTAGGCAGCAGCGTGATGGGTCGGTAGCTCTCAGGACGAAGAATATTCTTCCCGGGCTTGGGGATCATAATGACGCGACCCCGCTTCCAGGGGCGCGGGAAGTGGCCGGTCCGCAGGACTCCGGTGAAGAGTCGCGCCAGCGTCGCGATGGCTCGCGGGGGTAGGTGGCGCAGCGCCTCGTTCGGTATGCGGTCGGGGCCAGGCGCCTTCTTCAGCGGGGTGCGTCTGATCATCCTCTGGACTTGGCCCGGCGTGAGGATGATGGGATCTTCGTCTGGAGCTATGGGCGCGGCGAAGTAGTTCGCCAGGTGCTGCTCTACAGCTGCTTCGTGCTCGGGGTCGTCGGACGGGTTCGGCCTGAACTGCGTCTCCAGGTGGTCGGCGAAAATCTCCGCTCGATCTTCTGCTCGGTAACGTGGGGTACCGTCACTGGCGAGAAGAGGGCGGATAGGAGCTGGTTTCCCTGATATCCTGCGGCACAGACGATGGATGTCGCTCCATTCCTCACCAGCTGACTCGACGTACTCAAGCCAAGAGTCCTCAGAGTAAGCCGCGAGGCTTTTCGAGATCTTCTCGGCGAGTGAGTTCAGCTGGGACTTCATGGTGGGACATCTTGTGCGCTGGAATAGGCGACGCAGTTTCCTCTTCCTCTCGATGAGGGACAGGATTGATGCGGGGATGCTCTGCTTGCGTCGCGCCTGACTAGTGCCGGGCTCGGCGGAGGAGTCGGTCAGGGCGGCGGTTGTACATGAAGCGAACTCCTCAGCGAGTCGGTCAACTTCCTCCGCTGTGGTCACGGGGAAGGACGGAGTGTGTTCGCTCATGTAGGTCGCAAAACGATCCCAATCCTGTCGTCGGCGAGGTGAGGGCGGCACCGTCCGAGTCGGTGTCATGTCCAGTGTTGCCAAGACGGGCTGGTGGTCAGAAAGGAGATGGTCATCCAGGACGTCCTGCGCGGGCCAGGAAGTCAGGCCGCGTACTACCATAAGGTCGATGACGTCCGGTAAGTGGGCTGCCGTGTGCGGGAAGTGCGTGGGGACCTCCGGTCCTAGCACCTCGTATCCTTGGGCTTCTGCGTCGGCGAGGAGTCGCTGCCCATCAGGGCAGGTCTTCATAGAGTTCCATGCAGTGTGTTTGCAGTTGAAGTCGCCGGCTACAATCGTGGGCAGTGGCGAGTCCAACAGATCGTGGACATCGGCCACTGCAAGGCGAGAGCTGGGCGGCTTGTAGAACGCGAACACACGCAGAGGGTGGCGGTCGACGCAGATTTCCACGCCGAGGGCGTACGACGACCGGAGAGTCGTCGGCAACGGTAGCGGCTGGTGGATGACTTGACGCTTTACTAGGACGGCCAATCCCCGGTAGGCGCGTCCGAGTGCTGATGTCTCCTCCTTTCTGTAGGCGACGTAGCCTGGGATTTTAAGGCGGTCACCCGCCTTAAGATGGGTTTCCGAGATCAGGGCTACGTCGATCTTCTTCTCGGCCAGAAGATGTCGCAGCAGGGTGGCCTTAGCTGCAGAGAGCCCGTCGGCATTCCAGTGTAGGATCCTCAGTTGGCTAGTGAACGCTATAAAGGTCTGCCAGCCTCCTGAGGATGATCGGGACAGGGCTCTGTCCCGATTGAATGGCTACGAGGAGCTCCTGCAGGATCTCCACGAGCGTTGTTATGGCCTCGGCTCGACCGTCGTTGGCTCCCGTTCCTGACTTCGCCTTCTTCCCCTGGGATGGGGCGGCGACCGTGGGGAACGGGCCAGTCGGTGGTTGCGGCTGCGTCGCGGTCGGGGCAGTCGAGGGCTGCTCGGGCTGCTGCGAGGCGGAGGGCGGTTGAGGTCCCGTCTTGGACTTCTTCCCTCCGCGCTTGCGTCGTCTCCTAGGCGGGCGGGTCCCGTCGTTGGCGGCCGCCATGAGGGAGTTTCCCGCGTTGCCCTGGTCGACGGTGGGTTGGGATGAGGCAGGCAGGGCTGCACCGGTGTAATAACCCATTTTACTTAACAATAATTCAATTTATAATCAACCACCCCACTTAAAACTACCTGGACGGAAGCCCGAACCCAACTGGTCCGTGGTCCTCGCTTGCCATTGGCTGATTCAAAATCGAGAACGTTAACATTTAAATCGAACACCAATTACTAAACAAGCCAAATATTCCAGAAATACGTATGACACTCATATATATCAATTCGGCCTTCAAGACCTTACTTCCCGGCTTTTGCAGTAATGTACTATTTTTACCGTGTTATAAAATGGATCTAGAGGCATGTGATCCGTGGCCGAGAGGTCGTGACCGCATAGGCCCGTATTCACTAATCAGATTAACTGAGGGTACTTCCCCCCAACAATACGTGGACGGGGCTAATAGCCAAGTTGTATTTATTTACGTCCGCTGCTTCGACTAGACGATGAGACTATCTAAACCGGTTTAAAATATAGGTTTACTAGCGACCCGCCCCGGCTTCGCACGGGTACTATACCTACATAAAAACCTTGCTCTTGAATTACTCTACCTATAATTTTTTTTTTTTATCAAAATTCGTTGCGTAGTTTTAAAGATTTTAGCGTACAAAGGGACATAGGGACAGAAAAGTGACTTTATTCTATACTATGTAGTGATAATAAAGCCTTACTTACCTACAAAGGTGTTCATTTGTGAGTAGAAAAAAAGTAAATCTTAAAACTTGCAATATTTCATAATCACGCATTTTCAGGACTAAAAACCTCAAACCTTGAGTTCACATATATTTTTAGTTAAAATTTGTGATATATTTTTTTGGTTTTCTACTGATGAACGGTGTACAAGTACTAATGGCTTCGCTGCCATAGTTTGCCATTCGTGTATCCTAGGTGATCAAACGATTGAAATTACACATTTAAATATAATTAAAACAGGCCAAGTGTGGACACAACAGGAGTCGGACGGAAGGGTTTCGTATCAGCGATTATAAAAATTCCAGTTAATATATTTATATCCACCTGTCTTATTTTTGAAGTGGAAATCGTCAATAATGAATTAACGCATAAAAATTGCAATTATTAAGATAATTGTGAGCTATGGTATAAATCACTCCACTTACTCAGTTACAATTGAAAGTATCTTCCGTTATATGCTAACATGCTAGCAGGATTCTTTTTAATTACTCCCATACAGTATCACAAAGATAAGAAAATACGTAAAAAAAACTATACCGGATCTATAAAAACTAGAAGAGATAATTTGATTAAACTAAAAATCAGGACGCATTACTGCGATCGCCAATCCGCTTGCCCAGCGTGGCGATTATGGGCATTTACCTCCTAATGCGTCTATACGCATAGTTAATTGGAGAGGCCGACGTCCAGCAGTGGACTATCATAGGCTGATGATGATGATGAAATCAGATTCAGTTCAGGTTGAATAAATAGACCTGTTTTTTTATACAATCACCGGTATCGTCAATATTGGTTTTCCAGACCACAAAAGTAAATACTTCGATGACATGGAATCGACAACAATGGCTATGGGTAGGTACATTTTATCCGTAGTACATTTTGTCGTGGTTTTTTTGGGACACTAGCTCGTGCATGGTTCGTTTACTTTTAAATTCAATCTAGCCCGCCGCCGCCCAACAATACGCAACTAACTTCGTTTGCATACAATACTGTGACGATTTTATATTGCAGCGGGGAAAATCCTCGCGTACCTACGTCCTGTGTGGTAAGTTTTACTTGGGGCTGTAAATATTTGTCGACCACACGGTATTACGGTCAAAAATGTGTGAATGGAATGTTACTAGTAGATAACTATGTTTACAATACATATGCTCAGAAAGTGCTAATTTTAAGGGTAAACTTATGCACACAAAGTGATTCTTTTCCGCACATGTGCGGGAATTAATTATCATAGTACTTTTCCGCACGGCCTAGTTGTTACTGCTGAGATAGTCTGGTTTTCCTCGCATAATGCATTGTACCTATAAAATGTTGTATGATACACACACATGTTGAAATCTAGGCTGTTTTCTAACTCGTGTCGGTTCTAAAACACTCGCTTCGCTTGTGTTTTATAGTCACCGACACTCGTCCTGGAAACGCCTACTTTCCATGCCGGCTGTACACACTCGTCGAGACACCCCGAGACTGACCGAGAGCGAGTGTGTACATGATGCTCTCGCCATGTCTCGTGCGCTCGTTTCTCGCCTCGGTTCGCATCGGTCGCGTGTCGGTTTTTTGCGCCCGACTCAAAGGGTCTCGTCCGCTCTCGCGAGGTAAACGAGACCAAACATGTACACACTCGTTCATTTAGTTGCCCGCTAACTGTAGTTGTTTAAAGACGTGTTTGTATAGGTTAAAAATGTGGTCCAACGATCGTGAAATGAAATTTTTAGAATGCTATCAGAATGAAAGTGTAATATTATGCGTAAGTAATTATAATAACTAACAGCACAAAGACAGACGGCGGCAGCAGTTTCTAGGTCCATCGTGGCCGATATCCGCTGTTCAAATGACGCCACGAGTGTGTACATGGTGTGCTTTCGTCGAGAGTCTCTCGGCCGAGACTCTCGGCGAGAGGCGAGTGTGTACAGCTGGCACCACACTTGTATCATAAATAACTATTTTAGCACAGGTGGTGCTTTTTCACGCACTAGTGCGAGAAGTGGTTCATTTCTTGCCACTTTGAAACTTCGGAGGGTCATCTGTGTTGAAAAACGTCGTATGATACGCGTGCGAAAAAGGAATTCCTTACTCGTGCTTTTTATTTACCGCTACTCGTTCCGGATTTAGTTTTTTTCGCACTTCTATCGCAATAATACTATTAGCGTATGCAATGTTGACAAATAAAATAATGATCGCTTGGCATTTAAGCCGTTCACACATTACATGTTTTTTTTTTTTTTTTTTTTATTAGTATTTACACATTTTGAGAAAATGACTGTGGACACGTCACAGCTGTTATCTCGGAGAAGTTTACCTGTATTATTTCTATTGATATATGAATGCTACTTTAATACTGCCACATGTTAGATAGTCAGTAGATCTTTTAATGCAAAATTTAACGACAAACTGCGCTTGCTTAATCAATCACGTAAACTTACGTTTAATATTATCGTGACGTTTTGGGAATGACGCTGAGGGCACACTGGCGAGGAAATGTACCAAAGTAATCGTTTTAAATGTACCTGTTTTTTTTATCAAACATCTCGCATCAATCAAATTTGTTACAATTAGGTACCTACATGTCGTCATCATCATCATCATCATTATATCAGTCGAAAGACGTCTACTGCTGAACATAGGTCTCCCCCAAAGATTGCCATAATGACCGGTCCTGTGCCACCCGCACCCAGCGGACTCCTGCGACCTTCACCAGGTCATCAGCCCACCTTGTGGGGGGGCAACCCACGCTGTGCCTTCCGGTACGTGGCCGCCACTCGAGAACCTTTCCGCCCCAACGGCCATCGGTTCTACGCCCAATGTGCCGCCCACTGCCGCTTCAGTTTAGCGATTCAGAGAGATATATCAGTTCCTCATCAGCCTATGATAGTCCACTGCTGGACGTAGGCCTCTCCTATTAACTATGCGTATAGACGCATTAGGAGGTAAATGCCCATAATCGCCACGCTGGGCAAGCGGATTGGCGATCGCAGTAATGTGTCCACTATGATGACGCTGCTGCCCATCATCAATCTTTAATCAAATATGGTCAGTGACACTTCAATCCCTTAGTCGACTCTTACGACACCCGCAGGAGGAGTTGGGGTGGTGACAAATGTATTCTTTCTGCCGTCACCACACGGCCATATCAGTTACCTACATGTAAAGTCCATTATGCTGTAGAACTCATTTAATTAATAAATCAAAAATACATAAATGAATAGTTGAGTTTTACATTTTATTTGTCCTCTGGTCGCATGCGGTCAACATATTCAAAGTCAAATGATTCTTTATTCAAATTGGAATATCAAAAACCTGTTTTGAATGGTCTAAGTTACATAAAATTAAAACTACTTCCGGTTCTATTCTAACCCTACATCACTGACCCCGAGAAGAACCGGCAAGATACTTGGCGGAATTTGTTTTTTCAAATAATCATGGTATATGTACAAGTACATCTTACAACTAACATGCATTAAAAAAAAACTAATACATACAATTGATTGGATAACAAGACAAGAGATGTAATGTCTCTAAAAGTCCAAACATTTATATCTAATAATTTGTAGAGAAGTAAAGGTCTCTGTCAGAATAGGTACGGTGCCCATGAGGAAGGGAAAAAAAATCAACAGCGGATTTCTGACCAAATTTCAAGTTAAAAATGTCATATATGAAGTTTTCTGGATTGAGTCTATTTTAAGAGAAAATCTGATTTTTTCCTTAAACCGTTTTAGCCCGTTACGCTATGATAAACGCATTTTAGGAAACGATTTTGTTACCATGTTGTCTTAGTCTTGTCACATTTAAGTGACAGACGTCAAATGAACAATAAAAATCTTTAATTACCTGGCAAATGAAACAAAAAAAATTTTAAAGTGCATTTTTTACGATAGTTTCATTAATAAAATTATTTTTTTGTGTATTGAGGCATTCAAACATCAAAAAAAAAAAAATTTTTTTTTTTCAGAATTGACTAAAACTCACTTAACATTTTTTGCTTCTTTTAGTCTCAGCAATATGCTGTTAAAATTTTTCCCCTGCCTCACGGGCACCCTGTATAATAATAACATCATTGTAATTGTAATGCACGTTTGGAGATTTATAAGGTCTCCAAGCATAGAGCAGAGTAGAGAAAATGGGGGGAGGCCTTTGCCCAGCAGCGGGACACTATAGGCTCACAATAATAAAAAAAACCGGCCAAGAGCACGTAGGGCCATGCTCAGTGTAGGATTCCGTAGTTATTCAAAAACGGCTGGGCCGATTATGTGCGTAATAGTTTTATTGTAAAGTACCTATTCTATAAACCCAATTCACGATTTTTTTTCCATATATTTTAGACCTATGAATCAAAAGTTAGCCAAAACTATTGACTTTAGAAAAACGCTTTATTTTGGAACCCTTAACTTACGCGAAGCGTTCCGTACCATTATCAAAAACGCTTTATTTTGGAACCCTTAACTTACGCGAAGCGTACCATTATCAATTTATCATTAAAAAATACAGTTAAATCAGTCTACCTCAAAAACTACTACATTGAAAGAATTTATTAAAATGCGTAAGATCTATTGAACATATTGTGAAAACACAAATCAAATTATTTAGTAACTAAATGTTTTGATTTGTTCTTTAAATTTTTTTCTCCAGTAGTCACACTACTTAATTTTCTTTGGTATATGACATCTAATATTTATAATGCGTAAGATCTTTTTTTTTCAGAATTTTATACCGCGTAGTTTAAAAAATAGATAGGGGGGGGGACACTCTTTTCAGACTTTGATAGCTTATATCTCGAAAACGGTTCGCTTCATTTTTTTTTATACCACGTCGGTGGCAAACAAGCATACGGCCCGCCTGATGGAAAGCAGTCACCGTAGCCTATGGGCGCCTGCAACCCACACACAACACACATGTCACATGCGCGTTGCCGACCCAATAAAAACTTGTACACTCCTCTTTTGAAGAACCCCATACTGTAGTCCAACGGGAAAACCTCGGCAGGGAGCTCATTCCACAGACGGACCGTCCGCGGGAGGAAGTTCCTCGTAACGAATAACGAAGTAAATTTAAATGTGATTTATAAACCTTCATATCACAGACCTTTCTATTGATACCCCACACGCCTATATACATCTAAAAAAAATGTTCTATCCCTTACTTACATGTATGGAGGGCCCCAACCCCAAAAATTTTTTTTTTCAATAGTATCATAATTCTGTAGCGGTTCATACAACACATATCCTTACCAAATTTCATTACTGTGGCATTTATAATTTCCGAGTAAATCGGCTGTGACAGATGGACAGACCTAGTTTTAGAACCCTAAACAGAACGTTTACCTTATTTAAGGTAAATGTACCAGTGGATGACACTATAAGGAGCGATTTCATGCATTTTTGCACAAAACTACGTAATTGTAAAACATATAGACTAATTGTGTATACAAATTTATAGACTGGTTCCTCCTTTATGTTTTTGGAAAAATAAATTGTATATAACTAATACTGTTATGCTATATTTTCATTTTTCCGCGATGTCTCAAATTGTACCAGTGAATGACTGGCAATATTTTGAATGTCGCAAAGTATGACTATGAAAAAATAGGATTGATGTCCCAGTAAATGACATAGCATTGCGTCACGTTTTACAATTGATTACCTCAACTGCAGGTAAGTTTATGCTACTGGTAAACTTATAAAATAAAAAAAGAACTAAAACGAGGTAGATATTTATTAAATGTTGAACAAAACTTTCAATTTCGTTATTAAAACTATTTTTACTACACACAGTAACTACTAAAATATGTTTTTTTCTTCACATCGTTTGTACTTGCTCTCGATTTTTGCCATATATTCAGATACGTTGCTGCTTGAAAAATATATTTTTTTCAGTCTATATAGGTACGTATTTTTGTAGTAGGGACTTTTTTGGATTTTACTTTTAAGGAAATGAAGATAGGGCCAGCTGTAGTATCGCTTGCCGAATCAAATTATGTTTATTTACAGTTAGTACAAGCTTCACCTTTTTTCACGTTGTCATAGGTATATTTAGATAATTTTAGGGACATGTTTTCATTACAAATGCTTGTAACCAATGGATGACACATAGTTATGACCCAACGAATGACATATCAGTACGCACTGTCATCCACTCGATCTCCATAGAAAAACAGTATATGACACCCATGTCAGACACTACTCACATGGTCCATAGAAACCTGCGTTTTTTAGAATAACTAAAATATACGTTTTATAGCTATAAAATACGATTCAAATTAAGATACATGAAATTACTATTTTGAGCGAGTGAATGACATGGGTGTCATCCACTACTAAATGCTATAATTTCGCTCCAGTATATGACATGCATCTAAAATACTGAACTAATAAAAATAATATACTTTAAATACACAATATCAATAGATTCATTTAAAGTGTTGGAGTTTCAGTAAACAGTTTGTAAAAATTCGTTAAATCCATGCTTATATGTTCACTTTTACAATGCAATGCCTTAGCAGATTCACTAAGAACACCGATGCACAAGCAACTCGAAGCACCTGTTCGCAAGAACCGTCTATAAATTTAAAAAGTATTGTAGATATCAAAGAACGGTTTAAAACAAAAATCACAAATTGCACTACTAGTCGCCTGGATACTGTCTTTGGGTCATATTAATAACAGTTCTCTTAATATTTAAATTAAATTGCATAAAAGTCATTCATTGGTACAGTGTCATCCACTCCTACATTTACCTTATCTGTACGAGTGTACGCCCATTTTATCTGGTTGACCTGTCCAGAGTCGCTTCGCTTCGGCTCGGAACACTGTCAAAGATCAATTCGAGACACTTATCAATAATTTAATAGTTGCGGGCCCGTCTCGGGATGATTCAATCAAGCTCTTCATGGACCTAGTTGACCGGTGACCATTCCTGACTCGATAAATTTCATGTCATAAGACATTATATATTATGACATGCTTAGGTATTTATTTATACAGGGTGGGAACGAGTATACCGACAGACTGTACCAATGCATTTTTGATGACAAAAGAAGTAAAAAAATATGTGACATATGTTATTGTAGAACAAAAAAAAAAATTTTTTTTATTGCTTTTTTTGATATTTTGTTTTTTTTTTGTACAATACCAGTAATAAATTGTAGGGAAAAAAATTTTTTTCAGGCTTTTTGAAAAAAAATTTTTAGTTGAACATTTTTCTGAAACTTTTTCCTCATTTTCTCTAACTTTAATCAGTGTGTATGTCGAGATGAAAACTACTAGTGTATGAATTTTAATCGTGCAGGCATTTTTCAGTGACTTGTGATGAAAATAGTTTTTTGAATAACATGTCATTATCTCTTGAACTAAGCCGAACCCAGAAAAGTTCATATGACATTATAGCCTCAAAATGTGTTCAGGAATACACCTTTTAAGTTTGTCGGTCTACTTACCAGCCACCCTGTATAATTTACAAAATGGTGCAGTTGAAAGTGGCCCCTCAAAACTATTAATACTTAAGTTCGACTTTAGATTGTAATACATTTACACAGCGTTTAAACTATCGTAGTCGTAAACGTAATAAATACCTTTTTTTATGTGACGAAGGTAGACAACTGAGCTCTCAGCCCACCTGATGGAAAGCGGGAACTGAGGCCCATGGACATAGTGACCAAAAAATCGCCTACCTATGCGCTGCCTACCCTGAGGACTTAGATGCATTGCCTCTATGCCAGTAATTGGGCCAATCAACTTTGCGATCGACACTATTGTGTCCCGTAACGCAGGTGACAATTTCATCAAGTTTGCTAGAAAAAATGATTATAAATTGTACATGCTCTAGGCCCCACACAAGTTTACGTCGATGCATCCTTTATACGATTGTTAAGTGTTCTCTCTTCGTAATAATTAGACACTACGTACGACAAATTTGACTCAGGTCATTGACCTCGTACTGAATCTATTATTTACTATTGTCAGATAATGTACGAGTGGACATCGAAGCTACCGGGCACGCATTTAAAAAAATACTCTGTTTTTTTGTGAATCAAATCAAATTACATTATCATATTGAGTGTTTTTGATTTGTGTTTTATGTAGTAACATTACTATGTATCATATATCTAATATACTATACGAGTACATATTCGGAAGAAAAATCGTCGGAACTCGGTATTTTTTTGTTATAGAACATCTACCTACTAGTACGGTCAAACTTTACATTAAACTCGCAAAGCATGCCGTATAGCTGCATTTTTGGTATGTTGTTTAGACACCATAGTGCACTATAAAACCACATTTTGCAAGCAAAAAAAGTTGTGCTAGCTACGTAGTACGTGAAAAATTTTCAAACATTTTTTAGTTTCTGATTCTTATTAAAAAAACCTTACGTTTTTTGACATTTTATGTTGAGAAGCGTTTTAAGAATAATAAATTTCCCACAAATTGAGCTAATAAACATTACCGTAGGTCTTATAGTTTCAGAGATTCGAGAATTCCAAAAGTATTCTTTTTTGTAAAGTAGCTTTATTTTGAGTTTTGCTAATGTTTTCGGCTTAATATCGCGTCGCCTAATTATGCTACGATAAACATACAATAATTACCTTATAGCGCACTTAATAATTTTTAATTTAAGGGTAAAATCATGTCAGCAAACTTTGTGACTGAGATTCAAAAGGCAGGAGGCCCGCTATCTAAGTTTTTCATACAAATCACAAGTCGTATTGCAAAGCTGCAATTTTGGTATATTATACGGAGCCTATAGGGATATACGAAAATGCATATTACAAGAAAAACAAAAAAAGAATTTCGGCATAGACGTCCTATGAAAAAATTTTGGACGTCTTTTAGTTTTTGATGTTTAATTCAAAAACTATTATCTTTTTGATACAAATTGCTACAAAATTTAGAAAGAATATTAAATTTGAAAAGATTTGAGCTACCTGGCATTACCGTAAGTTATATGTATAGATTTTGAGATACGACATTTCAAAAAGTGCCGTTCATTAAGTTAAGAAAAAAATGCCTGTTTTGAAGACTCGTATACCTCCAGCTATAGGATTTACAGTAGGTAATTGTTATCGGCTCAACTTGTTCCAAATGCAATGTAGTTATTATCTACAATTACTTTTTTCTTAGTGCGAACGTTCTGCCAATATTTAGTGAATAACTTCAACGTAACCTAAAATTTTGTGATAAAAGGGCACTTTTTGGAATGTCGTATCTCAATACATATATATATATATATAAGTTACAGTGATGCAACGTAGCTCAAATCGTTTCAAATTTAATATTCTTTCTAAGTTTTATAGCAATTAGTGTCAAAAAAATAATAGTTTTTTAGTTAAATGTGGCTTTATACTGTCCTATGGTGTCTAAACAACATACCAAAAATGCAGCGATACTATTTGATTTGCGAGTTTAGGGTAAAATGATGTACGGTTTGACCGTACTATACTACTATAAATCACATTCTAACTATTGTGTCAAAATTTGTTTGCTCTAAAACTTAAACAGACGGACATAACGAATCTATAAAGGTTCCGTTTTTGCCATTTTGAAGAGAATGAAGAAGAGAAGAATTGAAAAGCAATGAAGCAGCCTTTTTACATTGCGGGTAAAGTGAAACTTAACTAATCAGCATGTTCTGGCGGAATGCATTATGTATGCAGCGGCATGACATAATGTGTTTGGCAGGGATAGGTTGGAAGAAAAAAAACTCAGGGACGTCAACCTTAGCACTTTCCCTGTGCATGCATCACATGTGATGCATTTGATGGCATTGATGATACGTGAATGCAGCAGATATGATACACGACCCTATTTTTATATAAGGATAATTTGAAAGGACTATGCGTCAAAATGGACCAAAAACCAACAGAGCTGGGAGTAGTGTCATTAATAAGGTCTGTTTATGTACTTTCTTTCATTCTATAGGACCAAAGTTGAATTCCATTGGATAATTTTATATGAGTAAGGCGTTCTGCGGATACTGTCTAAGTAAATCACCGTCGTTCAGACACCATACATCATAGTATTTACTCAGAGTAAAAGACAAATATCTCCGTTTTGCAATGGAATTGAACATAGTTCCCACAGAATGGAATGAAATAAATGTAAATACCTATTTAATGACACCACTTTTAGCTCTGTTGGTTTTTGGTCCACTCTCCATACAAATATGCCCATGGTCCTTTGCACGTACGAGCTATGCTACGTTAACTACCCGCACGTATTCGCTGTAAAAAGTGACAATTGTAAAAATTAGGTATTGGTGGACTTTGAATACTGTTGCCAGGTTATGCTTGAAATTTTGTGCGAGAATTTGCACGTGAGAGGTGAATTTCTGATTTCAGCTGCACATGGAACGCGTTAGGGATGTCCTACGGTTCTGCAAGAAAGAGGAGGCAAGAAGGAAGTAACGGGAGAACGCAGCTCCAGCAACGAGAAATGAGGTGAATGAGTTCATGAAATACTCGAGCCCGCTAGATTCCGGCCGAGCGTCCCTCAAAAACATAACATAGCTTTTGAGTTCATTCTAAATAATTGCTAAATATATCGGGATCCGAATTCCTCATATGCCTGTGATACACAATAATATCTGTACAGGTACGGGGAGAGGAGGGGAACTGCACAGTGATTATACATATACAGTTTTTCACTTGTTTACTCATGACATTCGTTTTCCATTGTAGCTATAGTTGTATTGAATTGATATTACTATCAATGATTGAACTTCAGTTATAAAATCAAATGGGTCCATTTCGTTTTGTTTTCGCATGTGTTTATATATATAAGCAAGTAGAGTAGAATAGAATAATCGTTTATTCGTAGACTTTGACTTAAGCTATACTTGGCAGTGTATCTTATAGGATAAGTACATACTTTTTCCCCCACTTTTTGTATTTTTTTAAAGACATAATTTTTTGCTCTACACAGCGACGAGGAGGCTAGAACGCACGATTTTTTGAAATTCTGCGAAAATAATACGAACAAAAAAAACAGAAATAAACTGAGCCACAAAATGGTCTCATCTGAGCCTGATGCTAGCGCAACCCAAGATCTTACGATGAGACCATGACACTTTAGTTTATTTTTTAAAATGATTTCTTCAGTTACCGCGAGAATGAAATAAATAAAATAGGAAATAAAACTATGAAATCGGATAAACTCGCGTATATTAATTAAATTCAACTTCACCCCTACGTTTCAAACACTTTAGGTACAGGGTTCGTGGTCTGTGGTCTTATTTTTTAAAAATTTTAACGTCTACTTTTGCCAGGATGTGGTATTTTCTCCTCGCTACGTTTTCCACCATTTTTGCAGCCCACAGCTTACGAATAGAATAATAAAATATGAGAAATCACTCATTCCTTCTTAAAATGTGTTTTAAGTACACGAAAGGTCAGTTGTGCTCACTGTGGTGATAGTATGAAGTTAACATACTGCCTGAAATCCTTACACTTTAACCAAGGGGACTGATTTAGTTTGCCCAAGCCAGGACGTTATCGATTGAGTCTACAGCTGAGGTTTTTATACTCAGCTCGGGCAGTATTATTAGGCGAAGGGTCTACGGAAAGAATATGTAGATAAAACTTGCTAAGGAAATAGGACGAAATTGATTACTAAACTTATTACCTAACAGAAAATTGTTTAACCCCAATCTTTTGTTTCATCTGAACTATTCATATTAAGTAATCCTTATAATATTAGCCTTTCTCTTCATAAGGCCTTCCAATAGCATATTGCCTCGATCTCTGCTGCAGGCCTAGCCAAGATGACATTCTGCAATCGCATACGATAAGCGATATGTCATGTCACCATAATAATGTATGGTCATGATGGTAAAAATGGTCACGTGATGTGACTTATTGTACGAATCTGTCATTATTATACGTTTATTACTTATCGCTTATTGTACATATACGATGGCAGAATAGGTGTCTGTAGCCGTACCATGAGTGTTCAAATATTGGTTACGTTAGGTTTTACTCGATACGCAAAGCATTAGTCAAAGTCAAACCATTCTTCATTCAAGTAAGCTTATTTGTTGCAATGAAACACCGTTGACGGAAACGAACTGAATTTATTTTTTTATAATATCACAGATAGCATACACTAATTGATAGGTACAGCTTTATTCCTATAGATGGCGCTACTCTGCTCATATTATTTATTTATTTTGTTACATATATTTGACACTCCCACATAACAAAATAATTCCAAAAAACGTTTTATTTATATAAACCTAACATTTCTAAAAATTTATAATGCTTGACTGCATTCAACCCCTTAGTAAATAAATCAGCAGGCATGTCTGAAGTTGGTAAATATTTTAATTGTATAATATTATTATTCAATTGTTCTCTAAAGAAGTGATAACGAATATCAATATGTTTGGATCTCTTATGTAAATAATTATTACTTGCCAACTTCTGTGCGGACTGATTATCATTGAATACAGTTATTGCATACAACTCGTTAGTTAATTCATACTGTAAGTTTCTTAAATAAATTACTTCCTTACAGCAATCAGAAATACCCATGTACTCCGCTTCGGTACTAGACAAAGCAACGGAAACTTGCTTTCTTGTTTCCCATGAAACTGCACCACCAGAAAGAGCAAAGAAAAAACCTGTATATGAACGCCTATCCAAAACATTACTTGCCCAGTCAGCATCAACATATGCTTGTAGTTTAGAGCTACCATTTACAGAATATTTAAGGCAAAAATCTTTAGTGGTTTTTAAGTATTTTAAGACTCTTTTGGCATAAGCCCAATGTATATCACTATAACAATTATTAAATTGACTTAAGTAATTTACTGAGAAAACAATATCTGGTCTGGTGAGTACAGCTAAATACATCATACTACCAATCAGCTGTTGGTAGGGCAATTGGGTATTACAATTTTCATTTTTACACAAATTTAATTTACATTCTATGGGTGTATGTACGGGCTTACAATTTGAAATATTGAACTTTTCAGACAATTTTTCAATATACTGTTGTTGATCTAAACTTACACAACCATTTAATTTGTCTATATGAACCCTCATACCCAGGCATTGCTTAACACTGCCCAAATCTTTTATTTTAAAAATAGATGACAAACTTTTCTTTACTTTTTCAGTTTCTGAGACATTGTTTGAGAAAACTAAAAAGTCATCAACATACAGAGCTATAAATATTTTATCTGAACCATTAATTTTAGTATATAAGCAAGGTTCAAGCTGAGATCTTTTAAAACCAATTGTCTCCAAAAAAGTATCAACTCTTTGGTACCAGGCTCTTGAGGACTGCTTTAGGCCATAGATGGCTTTTTTTAGTTTAAGCACTTTATTATTATTATTACACTCAAAACCTTCTGGCATTTTCATATAAACTGTTTCTTTCAAAAAACCATTTAAAAACGCGGTTTTTACATCCAGATGAGTTACATCAAACTTCATCTGAGCCGCTAAGGCAAAAAGCAATCTTAAAGATGAATGTCTCAATACAGGTGAAAATGTTTGATCAAAATCTATACCAGGTTTTTGAACAAACCCTTTAGCTACCAACCTAGCACGGTATCTTACATTATTGTCACTGTCTATTTTTCGTTTGAACACCCACTTGCATGGTACGACTGTACTGTTCACTGGCATGTCCACAACTACCCAAGCATCATTCTCTTCGAATGATCTCAGTTCATCGTCTATGGCTTGTGCCCACTGTACACTTTCAGCTCCACTTAGAGCTTCCTGAAATGATATTTCACTACCATCAAACACTTCATTGCCCGCACTCACACTAGCAAAGCCATATCGCTCAGGCTTTTTACGAATACGACACTGTTTTGGCACATCCTCAACAACTGGTGACCCTGGAGTGATGACCCGCTGCTCTGGGACTGATGCTGGGATTTGACTTTCTTGGACATCAAGAAATTCATCTTCCTCGGAGCTGGTGCTGCCTGGATCCTGGCTAACTGCATCCTCAACTGCCCCGGAACTGGATTCTGATTTGATCCCCATATCAGGAACACTCATACTTGGCTCTCCCACAGCTTCTGGTACAGCTTCTGGTGTCTCCTCTTTAACCACAAACTCATGAGTTGATTCTGTTATGTTCACTGGAACCTCAGTTGCACAATTCCCCTCCTCAATCACGACAATATCTCGACTTGTTATTATTGTGTTATTGTTGGGATTGTACACTCTATACCCTTTTACATAGTCGGGATATCCAACCAAAATGCATTGAGTTGCCTTCTTATCCCATTTATGTCTCTTTTCTTTGGGTATATGTACCATTACTTTGCTGCCAAAAATGCGTAGGTGACTGACATCGGGTTTCTCTCCAGTCCATACTTCAAATGGAGTTTGGTTGTTTAATCCTGATGCTATTGACCGGTTTCTCAAATACACTGCAGTATGTACTGCTTCTGCCCAATATTTCTTGGTTAGTCCCTGCATCAAAACAGCAAACATTTGGCTTTTTCTACCACTGTACGGTTCATCCGCTCACAGCAAACCGTTTTGCTCTGGAG
>JALPQI010008443.1:0-58080 GCA_025490895.1 Thaumatotibia leucotreta | reverse complement strand
CAGTCAGAGTATTTTGCTTTTGCCGTTTCTTCTTTAGAGATGAAAAACGATAACAACAATCTTTAAGTAAGCTAACAGCAATAGAAAACACAACCGACTCAACCGACAACAACATGGACAGTGACAGTGACGTTTTAAAATTGTGTGAGAACTCTGCCTCTTTAGGTTTTTTAATGTACAACCTTTCCATTAAAAATTGCAAACGCAATTTATTAATATTCTTATCTTTTCATCTTAGAATATAAATTAACTAACATTATGTTTCTTATCTATTCACAACACTGAGTAATGTATGTATTAATATAGCATGATAATAAATACGTGATATTTAATAATCGTGTTTACAGTTCGATCCGCAGAATTTGCCTGAAAAAACATTATATCTCGTTCTGCAAAGGTCTTTCTAATGCTAAAAAAAACGAAGTATATATACTTATTATTAAGAAAAACTGCTGCTATGTTGTAGCTATTAGATTATTTATTCAAATTATTTATTTAGGAAACTTTACTTTTTTTTATTTTTCAAACAATGTCTTGAGCTTTGTCACTTTTAGGGACACTCAATTAGTGTCAGATTAAAAAAATAATAATTGCGGACAGGTTTGTAACGACAATTAGGCACAACATTTCAGTAAAACTCTGTTTTAGTTTAATTTCATAAACTTTAAGCGATATTGTAATATAAGAACACCGATCAAGTTTAAATTCCTGAAAATATCGTTCTTAATTGTCGTTATAAACCTAACGCCAATTGGGTGTCTCTAAAAGAGAAATTGCCCTTAAGTATTATATTTACACTTTTTCGAACAGGTAGGTATGCAAAAGTTTACAACCTTAAAGGATTATTTATATTTTATGTACGTAATACTGTTGAAGATTACTCTCTTTCAGAACAGTTTGGCAAACCTATTAAGCAAAAACATGACACAGAATCGAATACAGAAAAGGCGTCTTTTTTAAAAATGCTTAAATTTAAAATGTTTCCAAACGAAGTGACCGTGGCTAAAGAGAATATTGCGAACACCACGCCTAAGAATGAAACTATTAAATCAAACCCAAAAACAAGTCCAAAACACAGAGAACGTAATATTGCGTATTATGGGTACAGACGATCTTTAAAATCTATAGATAACGAGGAATCCAATGATCTACCAGAAGCAAATACTGCTAATAATGAAAATTTCGTTAATAATGCAAGTCAGTTACAAGATAATGAAGAAATCTTAGAAAAATACAAAAAGAACATTACCTTAGAAAACCAATATGCACGTGATTCAAATACCAACGAAACAGAGACCGTTGATGAAGAAAGATATTTTAAGTTGAACGATAGTATTTCTAAAAATAATAACACTAATAACACACCATGGGGAATTAGCGAAATATTTAGTAGCCTTGCAGATTTTGCAATGTTTCTGTCTGGTTTTGATGCAAATCAGGAAGACAGTGCTTACAGGTATAATAGACACATTTAGCGCTATGCAAAATTATTTACTTCTAAAATCACTTATAATATTTTTTTTGTAGATTTCTTTATGATTTTGTGACTATGCTAAATCCGAATTATTCGCAAGGAAGAAATAAAACTGTAGCTGAAAAATATACCAATAATACAAGAACTCTAATGGAAGAATCGAAGTCAGAAATGTTGAAGAATATAGGCTACAGGTCCAGAGTTTTAATGTCTTTCGAAGAAAACTCAGAAAATATCACTTCCACCGCTCATCACGAAATCAATGAATCGTATGTAGTTCAAAGTAAGAAATGAATAATAATAAAGGAAAATGTTTTCAATTGGGCGATTCTAATTCAGGAACTCCTTAACAAAAGAATAATTTAGGACTGTGTATACACATGCCTAAATTTGTAGGCCACTGTGTTTTGTTGAGTTTCAGGGTGCGGCTCCGAGCGAGGCGGAGCTGTGGGACCTCGGCCAATCAGACCGCATCACAGTGTTTCGAATTCAAAGGACTATGGGCAGATTTGTATGGAGAGTGGACCAAAAACCAACAGAACTGAAAGTGGTGTCATTAAATAGGTATATAAATTTATTTTACTTCATTCTATGGGCACTTTGTTCAATTCCATTGCAAAACCGAGATATTTGTATTTTAGTCAGAGTAAATACTATGATAAATGATGTCTGGACGACGGTGATTTACTTATAGAGTACCCAGCAGAACGCCTTACTCATACAAAATTATCCAACGGAATTCAACTTTGCACCTATAGAATGAAATAAAGTACATAAGCAGACTTTTTTAATGACACTAATCCCAGCTCTGTTGGATTTTGGTCCATTTTGACGCATAGTCCTTTGAAGAATGTAATTGGTCAATTTTGCATAACTCCGCTCCGCTCCGCGTCAGTGGAGCCGCACCCTAAGTGACTTATAAATCCAGAAGTATAAAAAATAGTAACACGGCTTAAGCTGAACTCTAAGGACTTATATTTTTCAGATAATCACCCAAACGCGTCTAAAGAAACTAATAATATAGCGAATTCATCAAATGTAGATAGTAAAAACCTTATAATAGCGGAAAACAGAACAGTAGTCAAACGAAGTGCAAGCGGTGAAAATACATTTTGGAATGACATGTATGATGATGAGTATGGTATAAAAGATCCAATGGAAGACGATATGAAGGATAAACCAACAGTCAAATTTAATGAACTAATGGGCAAAGATTGGATTGGTTCAAAATTTAAGTTACTAGCGAAAAATCTAAAGGAACGAAGGAATCGTAAGTTGGAAAAGAAGAGAAAATATAAAAATATGAAGAACGCAAGGTATGAATCTAAATTAAAAGTATTTGATGCATCACATCTGTTTCAATGAAAAATTAGATGTGGATTGAAAAAAACACGAGAGGTTGCATTTTCGTCATGAGATTTTACACTTGCCGGGGAGAAAATCTTACTTCCCGGCAGGCAATTAATTTGCCATGGTCCAGTCAAACTACTTCAATCTGGTTCATTTACAACAGTCCCTAACGCTGTAGTGTAGGTACTGTTTTAATCAATTTATAACGTATTATTTGCCAATTTATGTAAAAACGATTAAATTTATTGTTATAGATCAAATAATTCATAGATTTACCGATTTATTTAAAACAAAAATAATTTCTTAACCTTGAAGCATCGTAAACGTATATGCAACACAGGTTTCGTCAGGGGGCAATAAACGCAAAATAAATTAGCAACAGGTTTCATACACATCAATTATGGAATCAGCTACAAGCTTCGTCACATTCGGGTGTCGACACAAACCCGGTAGGGTTTAATGTATTTAACTTTATGTATAATTTTAATATGAAACAAATTAAAAAAAAATCGGTTGGGGGTAAGATAACCGGTGTTATTACTGGCATATGTAGATAGAGGTAATCCATCTAAGTCCTCAGGGTAGGCAGCGCATTGGCAATTTTCTGATCGCTATCTCCATGGGCCTCAGTTCCTGCTTTCCATCATGTGGGCTGAGAGCTAAGTTCTCTACCTTCGTCACATAAAAAAAAACAACAGAACTAAGCTAAAGAAACGATCCCGAACCGTACCTGGCCCACAAGTCCCTATTAAACCGGCAGCGTTACCGTGTTGAAATCTGTTGGACCAGGTACGATCAGGAACGACGATCATACATCAATCTTTCAGTCGTCGACCCACATCCCCAATTTATTACTCCAATAATATATTTCAGAAATAAAACCATGTCGCACACCAAAAGATCTGTTTCACTTTTTGACAGTCGTGAGGTAAGTGCTGTTACTCTTTGTCACAATGTTTTTAGATAAGATTAGCGTTGAAAATGTAGGAAAAAATCAATTTAGTTTATCAGGAATGTATGGGAATTTTGGTTTCTTCTGTTTTTTCGGGTTTTTAGAGAAATAAACATTGCCAATATCACCGTGACTCCTTCCATCTATTTCAACTGACTTACTTCATGATATCGCGTTCTTCTGATAAAGCGAAAATTTGACTCAATTCACATTGGTCTAGAGTTGAAAATTGAAGTGGAACTTTCATTGAAAGTTTTCGACAAAATCCGGAAGAAACAGGATTTAATCCGGAAATTTTCAACACTATATTAGATTTATTATTAAACAAATTAATAACTAACATTATAGCATTTTCATTCAAAAATGGATTCAATTTAAATTAGGTACATGTGGTACATGATGGCCATTATGTTCTAACATTGATGGGTACACATCGCAACTAGAAATCAAGCTTGATCAGGCGTTGTGGTGCGGCTGGAAAGAAACGCATCTTAAGCAATGTTACACTAATGAATCCTTCTGATTGGTTTGATATCGCCCGTATTAGATTTACTCACTATATAACTAATATGGGTGAATCAACTTTTTTCTGTCTGTTATTGCCATGGTTACAGTCGCCTGAGTCACGCTGGGTTTTTGCAAAATTGTGCTATTTAATTTATGAAAACACGCATGAAGTCTGTTTGTTGATGGCCCATCAAGGAAAGGGTTTATTAACCTTCTGAACGCCGCTTGGGATGTCGTCGGACGTGCCCGTGTCGCCGCCTATATTAAGTTATAACAAACTGTGTAGTGCTTGCCACGTAACTTACGATAAAATATTTTATTGTTTATAGTTTACTGTGATTAACGTCGTTTTTTACCACCTTGTCATTAAATGTTATATTATTATAATTAAATCGCGTTTACCAATGTCTTTATTATGGTTTCGTCCCTTTTATGAATGGTTTGAATCTGTGAATTATACCAGCTATGCAAATTTATTGATGGACGTTGCTACATCACTATTATTTCTCATTTCGTATCTGTGACGTCATGAGCGGTCTACTATTTCAGACATTGGCGAAGGCTTCATTGTTTTTTCGTTGATAAGTTGGCACTAGTAGGGAAAGGATTGATCGCATTAGAAACGTATCGATTCTGAAAATTTCAACGTTGTTAGGCTTAATTAATCATAAAATTTTACAATTCTTTTGATAAATAAATATTGTAAGCTCAACATTACAATACACAAATTGTTTAAACTACAAAACAGTACCAATCTTATATATTTTGTTGACTTAACATAATTTTGAAATATCGAGTAATCCACATCACTAAAATTTTCTATTTTACATCTTTGACGTCACATGCGGTCTTATTTTTAAGACGATGGCGTAGTCTGTGTTAATTATTATTGTGGAATACAATGACTTGGTAGGGGTTACCGATGAACCACGATAACAGAGTCTTCCCTTATTTATCGATTCAAATATTCTACCATCTATAAAAAAACAGATTTCACTGATAAACCCTGGCCCCAATTTCACAACATTGACAAGTCCTACAATTGTAAATCTACGGTTTCTCCAATAGGGAGCGTCTATAGGCTACAGTTACCGCTTACCATCGGAAGGGCCGTGCGTTTGTTTGCCACCAGCATAAAAATTAGTGCAGGAACTTTAATAAATCAGCAGTAAATAGCGACTTTTATGCGAAGCTAAATTACAATTGTCACAAAAATCACGACAATTGTAGCGAAATTCCGACATAAGCCGAACCTCATGTCAAGAATTAATGAAAATTGTACTAAACCTTGCGACAATTGTCACGGGTTTCGGAAAATAAAAAGTAGTTTGTTAACGATATAATAACGTTATTAGTAATAATTTTATGTTGGTGGCAAACAAGCACATGGACCGTCCGACAGTAAGCGGTAGCCGTAGCCTACGGAGGCCTGTGACGTCAGTAACAGTGATATTTTACAATTGTCACAATTGTAATTATGGTGAAATAGGCCACTGGTAGGCAGGCACTAATACAATTCAAATATATTTATTTCTAAGTTCAACTTTGAAAACTTCCAAGTACTCAAATATGACCAAGTGTCAAAATGTCCAAGGGTCAAAACATCCATGGAATCAAAATGTCCAAAGAGTGAATGGTATCACAATGACAAGGATTAGGTACTCTATCATGTACTGCGAGGCCATCATGGCATGTCGTGTTGAGAGTCAAGTTTCCGGACGCTGAACGTGCACCTAGAACTGCCGAAGGAGTATCTACATGGCAATTGCGTATGAAGCGAATGTATCAACACTTGGTGTGGCTACTTAAGTCATTGGGTAACTTGATTCAGTTAAGGACAGATTCTGGTTACGGCAGATTTATGCGTCGTTGGACTAAAAGTAAATATGGCGATATATAAAAATGTCCACTTGCTTAAATTCGGGCGTATATAATTTTGACGAAGTATAAAAATGTTCACCTGTATATTAGACCAAATATAAACATGTTGCGACACTAGACTAAAAGTAAATAAGGCAATGTATAAAAATGTCCACTTGCATAAGTTCGGGCATATATAATTTTGACGAAGTATAAAAATGTCCACCTGTATATGATTGTTGGTGGTGATGAATTTGATCCGTATATGTATTATTTTAATCCTGGACCTATAGTAAAGAAGGTAGTCATTTTTATATTCAGACTTGATTAGACTTAGACATTTGTACACTTTGAAAGTAGTCATTTTTATATTTCGACTTGATAAGACATAAACATTTTTATAATTTGATAGTAGTCATTTTTATATTCCGACTTGATAAGACTTAAGCATTCTAAAGTATTGGCTTTCTAACACTCGGACCAATTTTATTTTATATGTAGACATTTTTATACATCGCCATATTTACTTTTAGTCCAACGACGCATAAATCTTACGGCAGATTATTTTTATGACAGATTCGAAATCTTCATTTTCGTCCGCTCTTTCTAAAATTCTAAATAATTGTTCAGCGGACGATATTGTAGAATACTAGACAATTTACGTCATAATTTTATAAGAACATATAGAAGTGATCAAATAGGTTAGCTAAGTAAGGTCAGTCGCATGCATAAATCTTAGGTATGTCGTAAATCTAAATTGTCGAATGAGAAAGTCGACTTAGATATGCCAATACCAATCATCGTCACATCACTAGTGTCTTTTATATAAGACTTTGGCTACGAGACTTGGGGTAAAATCATACATAATCTAATGGTATAATTGAAGTTTATTTTCATCTAGAAAATATAATAAAATCAACAGATCAGTCTCACCTGTTACTTAATCAACAATTACTGCGACTTACTTATGCAAATAACCAAAGTAAACTCTGTAAAAGTAAAGAATATCTTGAGAAAAACATGAAGAAAATTGTCTTATTTATCAGACTGCGGCGATACGGGCTGGGTATTGATTGTCTGATATATCAGACTATGGCGGTCAAAAGGTTAACACCAGAAAAATGCAAATTTGCATAGTTTAAGTAGCATAATTATGCATAAAACCAGCGTGGCTCAGGCGACCGTAACCATGGTAATAACAGACAGAAAAAAGTTTATTCACTCATAGTTCATAGTTTATCATCAGCCTATGATAGTCCATTGCTCGACGTAGGCCTCTCCTATTAACTATGCGAATAGACGCATTAGGAGGTAATTGCCCATAATCGCAACGCTGGGCAAGCGGATTGGCGATCGCAGTAATACGTGCACTATGATGACGCTGCTGCCCATCATCAGTCTTTTATCAAATAATGGTCAGTGACACTTCAATCCCTTCGTCTACTTACGACACCCGCGGGAGGAGTTGGTTCGGTGACAAATGTATTCTTACTGCCGTCACCACACGGCCCTCACTCTATACGTTACTCACGGACTCATTAGTCATTATATTATGTTGTTCTTCGAAGGATACTGGAAAGCGATTTTTCGAGGGTCTAACCTCCAATTTGAAAAGAGTGTGCCAAGAGGCAGCACAAGCCATACACGACACCACCAGCAGAGAAGGTAAAAATAAAAAAAGAAGGAAGAAAGTGTGGCGCGGATGGTGTGAGACTTACTGTTCAAGTGTTGTTGATAAAAATACTTGTATTGCTCGGTCCCTTTTCTCGAAAGCTTGTAATTTTTAATACAAGTGGAAGTCTCTTTTTAACACCATCAATTAGATAAGGACTTCCGTTTGTATTACAAGTTACAAGCTTTTGAGAAATATGTCCCTGATCTTTGTTCTAATCGAAATGATAAAAAAAACTTTAAGTTAGACTTTTTGGTAAAATTACGAATACTTAACAGTACCCGTAATATATTAATTATCTAGAGCTAGTAATGCATTTCTAGTGGTGTTACTAAAATTAGCACGCTTATAGTGAACTATCTATGTTATTAGATACTACTATGAGTTCAGTATAAAATTCGAAATAATCACAATATATGTATAATATAATGCCACTGTTTAAAGAAACAGGGGTACTACATACCCAGATCCATGATATCGGTAAATCTATAAAAGACATCTGGTAGATACTACTTCTATGACATGATTTCAGTGCGATCAGAGAGTGACCAAGCTTCGACCCTGATGCAGCAGCTAGTTGGTCTGATGTCGGAGCTGGTAGACCTTCAGGTGCGAGAGAAGACGTGTGTCCGTAAGTCTGCTGCTGTAGTTGGTTCCAATCTACGAACAAATAGTACATGGAAGCCGCACGCCATAGTAAATTGCCTTTCAAAAACGGTCCTGAATTTTAGTTGACAAATGTCACCCCTTCTTTAATGCATCACGGCAATGAATTTCAATGTCAACCTATAAAAACTTAAACCGCCATTTAAAAATAGTTGTGATTGGTCCATCAAACTTTTGATTGGCTATATTCTACGAGTATAACCATTTGTCAAAGATATTGCGCCGAAATATGCGCGGTGTTAAGAAAAGCGCCCGATGTCCCGCCCATCTTGGCACAATCGAACAATTGATTTTGGGGGCATTTTTGAGCTGGCGTTAGACGTCCATGTTATATATGGTCGCAGGTTCCAATATATGAGTATTAGCGGCTCATGAGAGATATGACCGTTCCTTTCTGTCACTTTTCTTGACTTTCGGGAAACTTTTCAGTTTCTTTTTAAACGGCAGTAGTTTTTTTTATATTATTTTATTTATTTTATGGTACATAACATCTTCATCTTTGTCAGCCTCCGTAGCCTAGTTGGTAGTTTGCATATTTGTTTATGACAAATATTTGTTCCTTGGTCATGGATGTACCTATACGTATATGTTTAAGTATCTATATTTATATATCTATCTAACGTCAATACGGGCAAGACCGTCTATCAGGAAAGTCCGTATACTAGCTGATTTCCACCCCTAACACAACAGTATAGTTAAGACGCATAATATATGAGTTATATGACGGATTTACTCACACTGATCAATGACATTAAAATAATAAATGGACGCACAGAGCCAAACAAAAAAGCCAAGAAAAGTGGCACTAAAAGTCATTTCTATCATGTTTCAGTTGAAGCTAATAACGCTCACTTACAATAAACTATAATAAAGAATAAAAAACTTTGTGAAGTGAGCAATAAGTGTCAAATTTGTGAACAACACCGCAAAATAGTAGAAACTTTTTATGTTTAAGGAATAATGATGCTATACCGTAAGGTGACCAAATGTCGACTGTCAGAACTGAATAGCGGAGCAAAAGGACCGCAATATTTACTTCTGCTCCCCTCCTAATGCGTCTATACGCATAGTTAATAGGAGAGACCTACGTCCAGCAGTGGACTAACATAGGCTGATGATGATGATGATGTTCATATTCTTGTTGTCTAGAATTACCTGAAGACCTGCGGAGCTTCTTGACATGGCTTACAGCTCCGAACCCAGACGAGCATGAGGACCTGGGCTTCGTCATTGACACTTACGAACCTGGTGAGTTTTCCATCATCATCGTCCTTGCATTTATGATTATGACCATTTTTAGAAAATTGTATGCGTCCTCTGTACTTACTGCTTCTTGTGCGTGGAAAATGTCAGAAAAAACCAAACCGCACACCTAGATCAAAACAGCATTAACTCAAAATTTATCTGTGTTTTAGATAAGGGTATATTCGTGATCTACAAAGTTTAAATTAAAAATACATACATTTTGAGTTAATACTGTTTTGATCTAGGTGTTCGAAAACGTTTTTTTTGAGGAATTTATAAGACTTTCGATTTTTGCCGTTTTTTTGGGTTTTTTAAGGAAATAATCATTGTCACTGTCACTGTAACGTCCTCCATCTATTTCACTTTTCCTGGATAACATCGCGTTCTCCTTTTGTAAGTGAAAATTAGAGTTGATTAAAATTGGTTTAGAGTTAAAAATTAAAATGGGAATTCTCACTGTTTTTTTATGAAAGAGTCTGTACAAAACGAGCCATTTCCGGAAATTTTCATCATCTCTCGTGCCATCAGCAACTCTGTTTATATGTATTATACGAGGGGAAAAGTTGGATATTACTCGTAAGTTTTTTAGACGTTTAATATTTCTGCCTACATACTAGACATGGTAGACACGTTTTTAGGCATGTTTGGTAATTTTCAAGATCGTTTCCTTAAAATAATACCACGGTAGTCATTTTGTATTTTATGTTGATTCGTTTAGTTCCATGGCATTAGGGAAAACTTTATTGTCATATACCTACATTAAAAAAAGGCTAGCATCGTGACTAGAATACGTCTAAATATTACATTAAAAAATCAAAAATGGAAAAACTGAGATACTTTACATGTATTTTAAGACTTTGTTTCCGCCTTAAGGTCCCATGACAAATGTCCACGACTTTGGCGATATAATGTCATCAAACGCGAGGAGTGAATGTCTTGGAACCATTCACGATGTGGAGGATCTCATTCTTCAGTATGATGAAATGAGTGAAGAAGACAAGGTTAGTAATGATACTGACACAACAATTTTGCCAAAGGTTATTTACTAATTGGATCCATATTTCCACGCAAGTATATCTAAATACCGGGATTTATATAAGTCCTAGGAAAAGGTACTAATATTAGCCTTTTGACCGCCGTGAATTTTTCATCCCTCGTGCCTGTTTTGCCACAGATTCTTCACAGCTGTATTTAAATGGCAATAAAAAAAAATAAACAAAAAACTTTTACTTAAAATCTAAACCAAAAATCTACAATCTTCTCAGGACTACGAGATGTGATTGATTCCAAAAAACCAAAAAGTGATATGTGCTCTTAATTAATAAATACTCCTATAGGAGTAATATGATGGCCGAGAAAAAAATCCCTGTTCTCATGCTGTTAGGGCTCAATTTCAATTTATTTCATGCATTCACCATGGTTGCGATCTCCCAAGTGCAAATTCCAATTATTTTTCATGCTTTTTCACTGACATTTTTACCGATTTTTCAGAGTAAGATGAGTGGTGTCCGAGAGTATTTGGAGGACCAGTTACATTATCTGCACAAACAATTGTCTAACTTCAACTATGGGGTATGTATAAACATGTACTCGTACTGGAACCTACAGTACCGGTCAAAAGTTTACGTTCACTCCATGATTTCGATACGAAATAGACTTTCGAGCTATTTTTTTTTTCATTGTTAACAGAAAAATACTTTTTCTACCGGTATCTTGTTGATTGAAGAGCTATTTAATATTAAGTTCTCATGAAATCGGGACAATTTTACACATCGGATCCTATAATAATTCAAAGGCAAGTGATGTTGTAAATTTTGATCATCATTAGTATGAAATATGAACACCTCTTGGACATGACTACAAACAACTGCCACAGCTGCCTTAGTTGTCCGACCTGATCGAAAGTAAAAGGTTAATTAAAAAGGAATAGTCCAATAATCAGTCACATATTAGTTGAAAGCAAGTGTTGACGAAAAAATCGATTACGTATCAAATTCGTGGTGAACATTTAAATTTTTGACCGGTACTGTATGAGTATGGAAGGTGACGAAGACAAGCCGTCCCGATAAAGCAACTCTGGTGCCGAGGAAACTGGGCAGGACCCTGGTATGGGACACCACGTGCTTCGACACCTTTGCACAGTCCCACATACAGGCAACCCGTTCATAACCCGTATAACTCCCATAACCCGTGCATAGCATTCCATGAAAGCGTCTACTTTTATTTTATGTGACGAGGTAGACAACTGAGCTCTCAGCCCACCTAATGTAAAGGAGGAACTGAGGCCCATGGACATAGTGATAAAAAAAACGCCTATGCGCAGCCTGCCCTGAGGACTTAGATGGATTGCCTCTACTGGGTGACATCGGAGTCGTGATCCAAACTGTGAGAAACGTGTTAAGATGGTCATTCTCAACAAGGTTTCCCATGGAACAAATATGAATATCGCGAAAAAAAACTGTTTCCATACCGAACGGTGCGGAAGTGTTCATAACTTTCAGTCTCGTTTCATAATTATGTAAACACATTTGGAAAGGATTAGTATGGAGAAATGTATACATATTAATGAACTCAAACTTTACTAGTCGTAAAAAAAGTATGTTTGTTCATATAGGTCCCATAGAGAACATTGTTTAGGAAGACCTTCTTAACACGTTTCTCACAGTTTGGATCACGACTCCGATGTCACCCTGTATATATGCCAGTAATTACACCGGCTATCTTACCCCCAAACCGAAACACAGCACTGCAAACACTGCTATTTAGCGGCAGGTTACCGGGTAATAAAGACGGTGTTAGCTATCCGGGCGGACCTCGCACGAATTTTTCAAGAGTATTGAAAAGACAGTGTCGCTTACGTCATGTTTTCATGGAATGCTCCTAAACAGGCCGGCGCTGCAGTTGACAAAGCTCAGGATCTCAAGCGCCTCCAAATACTCATCTTTACTTAAAGATTACAAGTTTGCGGCGCTTTAAGTAGAAACTATGGGCCCTCAATGTAAATTTATCATTTTTATAAATATGTCTCATGAGTTCGTCTTTTCACGTTAATGTTTGAACTGAATATACAAACGATACTCCTCCTGGAGTATGAGTGACTACTCCCGCGTTTCCGCTACTGCAGCTGTGGCCGGGTCGCATCCCACGAAGGTGGGACGGTCGTTTCACCGTCATTTGGGGACGTGTGTGTTGAGAGGCTGTTCACGTTAATGTTTCTCTTTCAGTCTTTACTGATGTACCAAGAACCACCAATCCGAAAACGTCGACAGCCAAAACCGTACTTCCAAAAACATGTAAAGACCAGAGCTAACAAATTTCTGAACTATTACGGAAAGGTCCATACAAAACACACCGTTTACGATGACGTCGTTACTGATGATTACAAAACTATAAAAGGGAGTAGAGAAATAAATGTTATAAAAACTCATGCAAATGAAGGACTTTTTGATAATGTTGAAAGTAAAATTGATCTCAATAAAAGAGATTTAAGTACGTTGAAAAAGATATGAAGGATTTAAGTAATTTCTTAAGTGTTTTGGTAAAGAATAATGGTAGTTCTGAGAACAATAAATTATAATATAAAGTTAACACGCCGTTTGTCATTTTATACCACCAACAATCTTCAATTTCATGCCAAATTTACACTTGGAAGTTTTGAAACTAAGCCATGCAAGAAATAAATTCATGTATTGGCCACTTACTTTTACACATAGTTGCCTCACAAAACTTGCAAGTGTCAATTCAGTTTTAGAGCTATGAAGCGTCATGATCTGCAGGCTTAAGCATATGATTGGTGCGACAGTATGTCGCCGCGAGATAGATGTCCCGTCCTTCACTAGCTATATTAATAAAAGAGGGACGGGTAGACTATCTTGCGGCGAGATACTGTCGCGCCAATCATGTGCTAAGCATACTGAACATGTGTCAGATAGAATAATACCTATCTGATCACTACATTCACTAGGTACTAGTACAATTGCTACTAATAGGCATATTTAGGTATTTTAGTATTTCATTTTTACTAAGCATTTTACAGTCTTTTCAGAGATCGATGAATCGTCTAAGGGTCGATCTAGCCAATCTATTATTCGAATAATAACGCTTACACTTGTACGGCTTGTTCGCGAAATAAAATAGCCATCGTAAAATCAGTCTCCACTGCTATACTATAGGTATAGTTCCATGTAGTTCTAACAGCCATGGAAAACTAAATTGATTCTTCTGTTTTATGTTAAACAATCCAAAATCCAAAAACATTCGCTTAAAAGTCGACAAAATCAAAATAACTTCGAATAATGCTTAACCCATTCAATGCCGAAGACGCGAATTCGCGTCCTATGTATGCGTAAACGTGATGCCGAGGACGCAAATTCGCGTCCTCGAGTTATTTCTTTTTTTTTGCTAGAAATCAACTGTACATAAAAGCTGATACCAAAATGTTATTTTATTTATGGAGGATAATATAATACCGTCGCTGGTTTCTGGATTCAATGCATTTGTAATTTTCATAATTCTTATCTCGGATGCCGAAGACGCGAATTCGCGTCCTGTGTATGCGTAAACAAGATGCCGAGGACGCGAATTAGCGTCCTTCAAGTGTGAAATAACCTAATGCCGCAGACGCGAATTCGCGTCCTTGAAGTGTGATAATATAATCGAATGCAGCGGACGCGAATTCGCGTCCATTGAAATGTTAACGTGATGCCGTGGACGCGAATTCGCGTCGTCGCGTAGAAGGCGGCGGCGCTGCGTGATAATTAAAAATATGGGGCGTCAGCAATGAATGGGTTAAAATCCAAAAGTTAACGCCCAAAAAAGTATGATCTTTCGAGACAATTTAAACAATGTTTGGCTTGAAATCGGTAAACAAAATTTAGACACGAGATACGTAATTTATTAAAGTATCGATATTGTAATTAGCACGTTCTCTGTGCATGTATCACATGTGATGCATTTGAAAGTATTGATGATACGTGAATGCAGCATATATGATACACGACCTTGTTTAAATATAGGGATAATTTGAAATTTGGACGTACGAGCTAAGCTACGTTAACTTACCCGCACGTATCAGCTGTAAAAAGTGACAATTTGATAAAATTAGGTATTGGCGGACTTTTAATACTGTTGTCAGGTTATGCTTGAAAGGGGTTTGGGTAAAGTTGGCGTCGTTTTTAAATTTCGGCGGCCACTCATGAAAGTGGTAAATTTGAAAAGAGCAATTTAAAATAAACTTATTTTATTATGCAGTGCATATAGCTAAATTATATCGGAGCCGAGATATCATACTTTAAAGTTTTATAGTAAAGACTCACTATTTATTTTTGAAATGCATCGGAATGAGTTAAAACTACGGTTTTACGTGTATGCCACGTAAAACCTAACCTTAACTCATAAGGTAAACTTGGACATAAGGTTCTTTTTCGGTCAATGATTATTTAGAGATAGTTCCTTTTTTCTTTAACACGGCGATTTTATGACGGATGTCGATGAACGTTCTATTGAACGTAATTATGTCAAAGGTTTTATGTCGCATTTTAAACAACAAATAAAAGTATTCTTATTTTTACACTTTATGCGTGTTTTTTCAGGTATACATAAATGTAGACAAGCGAATCGTATGTTTCGGGTAGGTACCTAATAACATAAATTGATTATCCGACCAAATCAAATACCGCTTGGACCTTTCATTGAACGATCGGCCTTCGTTTTCACCGCGCTGACATTGCGACAAATGTCATGAAAAGGGGAAATGTGACTTAAGCCTACTCACTAGCGTGCTGTAACTGTACCCATTGCATGTACTGTAACCAAAAAATACAGTGTGTACGTGGTTCGCAAACCTGCTGCGAGCGGGTACGCGTAAGGCTGCGGCTCCATTGAGGCGGAGAGGAGCGGAGATGTACAAAATTGGCCAATGAGATCGCATCACAGTGTTTCGAATTTTGTATTTGAAGAATGTAATTGGTCACATCTCCGCTCCTCTCCGCGTCAATGGAGCCGCAGCCTTAGGCTTCCAGTGAGCCGACGTTTACAGCGTACTCATTTCTGAACCTGAATCGTTGTACGTAACTGTAACCGTTACTGTTGCCAAAGACATAGTGGTGTATGTGGTTCGGGAGCCTGCAATGATTGCTACACGAGTGACGTCACCGGACGTAAGAGTCATCGACAATAAGTAATGAATAAATAATGTCACATATGTTGTGGTGTATACATAAGAAAACATTAGTAACAATTCCAATCTAAAAACTAATCTAATTAGGTACATTTCCTACTTGGGAATATGTCAAAACATTTAGCATGTGTGCATCACACCTGTGTTTCCTTATGATGTAGTCAGAGGGTGAAATGTCTATTGAAACCATTTTGCAACATTTTTAATGTTCACTAAACAGACAGCATAGAAATCTCATAACAACAGTATCGCATACAGTTGCATTTTCATATACCTAAGATCTTCTTTTTTAAGTCGGTTAAATTAACTATTATACTTTAAGGGCAATATCCTTGTATCTTTGTTAGTAGTATTATCGAGTTAAATTAGCCTGTAGTCATCTAAGCTGTCTCCTAAGCCTGTCTTAGTTAGGTATATTCACTGGTCCAATAACATTGTTTGAAGGGCCATATCTTGGCTCCGATATTACTTACGGCAAAACTTATTTTGTAAATAAGCTAGTCTAAGGTAGCACTACAAAATAGTAGTAACATAAACGATGGCCGCTGAAAAAAAAAATGACGCCACTAGTCCATACAAAAATACCCAATCCCCTTTTGTGCGAGAATTTGCACGTGAGAGGTGACACTATCGATTTTAGCTGCACAGGGAACGTGTTAAGTTAAGACCCATCAGGAAACTAAATGAACAAAAATGTGAAAATAAGAAGAAATACTACTAAAACGCAAAAATTTTAATAAAAGTCCATAAATATGGAGCAATTGATATAAATATCAACCACAGCGTCCGAGAAGAAAGGCAAAGAGCTGTTATTTTTAATAACATCCATGTAAAAGTATGGTTTCATAAGAAAAAACAGAATTATACGGCACTTACGGCAGTGGCTACTTTATTTCGTGAACAAGCCTTAATACCTATCCGAGAGTAAGCTCGAATAAAAGTTTGGTAAAACGCAGCCTAAGTAAAGTTCTTTGAAGATGTCATTAATCAAGGAAATGCAATAATGTTCTCTTTCATCACACTTGCTGTCTAAGCGCGCCATTGCTTGCGTGCGTAGCGGGAGTAATCGAAAAGTGAAATTACCTAGGGAGTAATAAAAATGTCAGTACGTCATTTAATAATATTATGTCTTAAAGTTTATTTTTTGTCGGTAAGTGTGATGAAAAACATTCTATGTGTCACGGTCGGTAAGCGGAATACTAGCTATACTAGCGCCTGACGGCGTCGGGCTTCTAATACTCTCGTTAGTAATTCCGTGCTTACCTCCCTTGATGCACAATGTACTATTATTTTCCTTTTTTAATATTTATTAGAATATTTTTTTAAGGGTTCGAAATGACATAATATACAGAGACAGAATCAGAAGATGATATATTATTATGCTTTATATGAGAACCCTCAGTTCGCGAGCGACTCGCACTTGTCAGTTTTTGTTGCAATTTTCCCAAGTCTATAACATAAATGCTAATAGATAAATGTTTACGGTCTTGTAATGTCGTGGCTCATTCCGCTAAACGGTTTTATTTGGAGATGCGACGTGCCCCTTAACAGGTTCCCGTTGCAATGGGTAGGGTGTATACGCTTTATATTTTAAAGGAGACAAGTCTCACAAAGGTAAAGTCCATTTCAAATACGAAGGCCCGATTCCACTTGACAAAGTCATTAGGCATGAACAATAGGATCAGTGATAATAAAAGATACCTGGCCAGACCCTTTTGTGGCGTGATATTCTTTACATACATCGGTAGACGACACGTGCCAATTTGTAGTAGACCAAGTAAATGACAAAAGTTTCGTGTGGCATCGGACCTTCGTATTTGAAATGGACTATACGCGCTGCGCTTGGGAGTCGCTTGGCGTGAACGCGGACTCAGTGGTTGATAATGGAGACCTAGACTCATTAAAATATTATCGAAACGGGTTACTGATTGATGATGGGCAGCAGCGTCATCATAGTGGACACATTACTGCGATCACCAATCCGCTTGCCCAGCGTGGTGATTATCGGCATTTACCTCCTAATGCGTCTATACGCATAGTAGATAGGAGAGGCCTACAACCAGCAGTGGACTATCATAGGCTGATGTATGGGTTACTCACAAGCATGTCGAGCAAGTAGATAATTGCTCGACATGATTCAACCCATTAAGATGGTCCTCGTCCAGAGTACCCTAGATCAACGCCCGACGCGTACCGGTCGGAGGGTGCTCAGCCAGCTATAAAATGGGAATAACTTCCCATTTCGTAGCTGGATTTGGTACAAACCTGGTTACAAATCGGAAAAGATAAGACCCGATTTAAAGTTACCGATTGGGATTTTATTCCCATTTTGAAGCTGGTTACGAAACTTTAGCTACCAAACTGTACTAAATGCATTTAATGGGATGTTTATGTATCCGAGGCCATAATTTTTCATAAAATTTTTAGGGCCTTATCACACTTGCGATTTACAAGCGATTTGAAAGCGATGCGTACGCGCGGCGTGTTCGTCGCGTGCCCGTAACCAGTTCGCCGCGAGTGCGTCGCAATTGCGCCGCGATCGTGTAACGAATACGCTGCACAGCCGTCAGTAAATCTGAGTGTTGCACAGTCACTTTATATTATCGAAACGGATGCGCAGCGAGTTGGAATCCATTATATAAGTGACTGTCCAAGACTCAGATTTACTACGCGACAAGAGTTGGAATCCATTATGTAAGTGACTATCCAAGACTCAGATTTACTGACGGTTGCGCAGCGTATTCGTTACGTGATCGTAGCAAAATCGCGACGCACTCGCAGCGAATTGGTTACGAGGACGCGACCGAACACGCCGCGCATAAGCTTCGCTTTCAAATCGCAAGTTAGATAAGCAGTGATCGGTTTTTTGGATTCCCCCTAGTATTTCGCGTATAAAAAAATTACGGGTGTGACTATAAAAATTTGTTTAACACCATTGTATTATACACACCGGAGCATATTTTATGAAACAGAAATATGGCAATATAATTTAAGTTTATTTTTCAAGTTACTATAGGAGACTCGCCGGGAGAATCCAAAAAACCGATCACTAGTGATAGGACCCTTAATGTCTTCTTCAATATCCCAACCATGGGCACCCTACTCAAACTTTACTGTTTGTTGACACGGCACATTATTGTCACGTGCTTACGGCTTTTAAAAGGTTTATTGCATATGAGATGCTTTTTATTTTGAGCTCCAGTGTCTCTTTTATTTATTAGGTGACACGTAATTTGGTGATAAAATGCATAATGGTGTCTATTTCAGTGTGGGATGGGATGTTTGGTATTTAGAGTCAATTTGGAAGTAAGTACATCGGTTATACTTAAATCTGTAGGCGATGGTCATTGGCCATGTCACGGTCACCTCACCGCGTGGTGACTTAGAAGAAAGTATCCTGTATGCTTAGCACATGATTGGCGCGACAGCATGTCGCCGCGAGATAGTCTATCCGTCCTTCTTTTGTGAATATAGCTAGTGAAGGACGGAAGATCTATCTCGCAGCGACATACTGTCACACCAATCATGTGCTTTAGCCCACCTAAGGAAGACCAAAAGTTGCCTATCGGGAGAAATAACTCGTGTATAAGCGAATTTTGGCATAGTTGTAGGGAATGGTGTTTTAAACCACGTTCTAAAAGTACTGGTGGATAGGGGTGGAGCTAACGGGGGGAGGGGGGTGTAAAGGTCCTTATTTTTAATTTTTCGTAAATAACTCGTAAACCGTGGCTTGTAGCAAAATACGTTCTAGTAGATAAGTAATCTACATAAAATTCTCTGCAAAAAAGATATACGCATGTTTCCTCTGGGATCAATGTGTCATGAGATAAGAAAGCAAGCTGTCCCTAAAAAAATATTAAAATAAATAATTTTAACAAATTGTTGTTGTGACAAAAAGTACTGAAAATGTTAAAAAGTATGCAAAAAGTCTAAAAAAAAGAGAAAAAAAAAATTTTTTTTTGGTGGTATTTGACATGAGGTCTCATAATCATTTTTGTTTATTTTGATATCTTGAATGCATACTTAAAATCTTTTGGAATGATCGCGCCCGGGCGCGGCCTGTATACTTATTTGTAAAAATAAAATTCCTAATTATCTTCTAAACCTAAAATATTCTCATAATCATCGTCAAAAGATTTTAACTATGCATTCTAGACATCAAACCAAACAAAAATTATTATGAGATCTAATGTCAAATACCACCAAAAAAAAATTTTTTTTTCTCTTTTTTTTAGACTTTTTGCATACTTTCAACATTTCCAGTACTTTTTATCATAACAACAATTTGTTAAAATTATTTATTTTAATATTTTTTTTAGGGACAGGTTATTGCGTCAAGTTTATTCCCATTTTTTAATTGCCAGGCAAAAAGTCTGGTAATATTAAAACACACTGTGGTAGCATTGTAATCAAAAAGAAGTTTTATGACGAGTTACGTCGAAAAACTTATTTCGAAAAAAAGGTTGATTATCTCTGAAACCAAGCCGAATCCATGAAATTTTATATAACATTAAAGACTCTAAATATGGTCAGGAATTGAGCATTAAAATCTTTTGGAATTGTCGCGAGCATTCTGTATGTGCCATACCTACTTAAACAACTGTGTTTATTTCCTTAGTGTCCGTCTTCTTGCTTTCTTATCTCATGACACATTGATCCCAGAGGAAACATACTGAGATCTTTTTTGTAGAGAATTTTATGTGGATTACTTATGTACTAGAACGTTTTTTGCTATAAGCCACGGTTTAAGAGTTATTTACGATACATTAAAAATAAGGACCTTTACACCCCTCTCCCCCCGTTAGCTCCACCCCCAACCACCAGTACTTTTAGTATGTGGTTTAAAACACCATTCCCTACAACTATGCCAAAATTAGCTTATACACGAGTTTTTTCCTCTGAGTTTCCTTCGTTTGGTGTACTACTTAGCCTGCTGCAAGAAAGAAGAAAGTAGTAGTAGTAGTAGTAAAACACTTTATTGTACAAAAATTATACTTAGAAAAGTACACAAAACACAAGACAATTGTACAAAGGCGAGCTTATCCCTGCAAGGGATCTCTTCCAGCTAACCTTTGACTCCTTTGAGTAGTTGAAAGAATAAGAACAGTGCTAGGCAGACGAACTGTACAAAATTGTAATGATTTCAGTGAAAATAACTGAATATTATTATCAATTTTATAAATATATAAAAAAAAACTATTGTTTTTATCTCACTATTATCTACTATACCTACTTATTACTCTATTGTAAAGTATCATGATTATTGGGTGACCTAAGTTGGGTAAACTCTGTCTATTAAACTGTGATTTTTATGGTGACCCAGAATAACGTAACCATGGCAACGAGTGACATAAAAAAGTGATTGACCCAATTATAATTTCCACTCAGAATCGCGAGCTCTTTCGATCCTGATAGGAAAAAATGTTTATTCCATTTACATTACGGTAAGGAAAGTTAGTAAAATGTAGGTATGTACATTTTACGACAACATTGTTCTCCTATTACGATTGAAAGAGTACACGATTTTGAGTAGAAATCATAAAAAATACCAATGTTATGAAAAAAGTGAAGCGACAACTTTAAAAAAATGGACCTTACAACAAATCCTGATATATCAAGATATCAATCCGAGTGCGTATTTGGGTGAATCAACTTTTTTCGTCTATTGCCATGATTACGGACGTTACGGTCACCTGAGTCACGCTGGTTTTATGCAAAATTATGTAGGCATGCACAAAGTCCGTGTTTATAGGGGGCCCATTAGAGAAAGAGCATATTTAACACCAGACAAATTGGTGTTTGCATAATTTAAGTAGCATATTTTTAATAAAACCAGCGTGACTCAGGTGACGCAAAATGAGCCACTTCTCGCACTAGAGCCTAAAAAAGCCACCATCTGCCTATGCCATTCTCTTATTCACACATTCGACGCTGCGTTCGTCAACGACCTCGACGTCGAGACAGCCTTGTCTAAAATCCTAGCTGTTTTATTTGACATTAGGAATCGAAGCTGTGAGCGAGGTAGTGGGCGAGTTCGTCGCTGTTTTTCGTTAGAGAATACGAAGTTCGTACATTAAACGTCAAATTATCGACGCAGTGTATTTCCAGCTATGCTATTCTCTTATTGACACATTCGACGCTGCGTTCGTCAACGAGCTCGATGTCGAGACAGCCTTGTCTAAAATCCTAGCTGTTTGATTTGACATTAGGAATCGAGGCTGTGAGCGAGCTTGTGGGCGAGTTCGTCGCTGTTTTTCGTTAGAGAATACGAAGTTCATACATTAAACGTCAAACTTTCGACGCAATGTAGTTCCAGCTCACGCCGCATTCGTCGCCGAGCACTAGTGTCGTTTAAAATACATTAGTGAATACCATTTTTAGGCTCGACGCTGCCGCAGCACTGACACAGCGCTGACAGCAAGGCGGTTTCCTTAGTGAATAACACTGCAGCTCACGCCACATTCGTCGCCTAGCACTAGTGTCGTTTAAATAAAGTACATTTAGTGAATACAATTTTTAGGCTCGACACGGCTGTACTAAAAAATATAATTTATTTAATTGAATTATGGAATAAGTCAGTCTTGTACAAATGTAACAGCTTTTAGTAAGGGTCACGGTCCATACAAAGTTGAGAAAAATTGTGCGCTGCGAGTTACAGTTTTGTAATTTTAACCAGAGCTAGAGGGTCTCAAAATAGTTGTTTTTAGATGTGGAGGGAAAACCAATTCCCCCCCTGAGCACGGGGGGAGGGGGGTGAATGTGCATGCGGAAGGGTTGCGTTTAATATTTTTTTACTAATGAATAAGGCCTACTATGCATTGTTTGGTATCATTTTCGTGTAAAACGGACCTGGAAAATCCATTTTTTATCATAAAAATGAGCAATTTTATATAAAAATGTAGATTTTTTGGAGTAAAAGTAAAAAGTTACCGTTTTTTTTTTTAATTTAAGCGTCATATAAGTATTAAAATACAATCTTATCTAATTTTAAAAAATAGTGTAAGATAGCATATTTATTGCAGTGTTTAAAAATATACACATTTTGTAGTCTTTCATACAAAAGTTCACTCAAAAAAAAAATCCTGACGCGTACCTCCAACAAAAACCTCCGCGTAACATCAAAAAAGAGACTTTTGTGCCGGCAACTGCTCACAGATTCAACATATTTTTGTACTCGCATATTATTGTTCATATTACAATTGTAAATATTTATTGATATGAAAGGATTTTGAATATTTTCTGATCTTCTTTTTTTAAATAACCTAAGATTATTAAGAATTTTATTTGTGCAGATTCTATTTTTAGATTTTATCGATTATTGAATACCGCGTGTTATTATATATCTGGTCTATCTGATCACATGTATGATAAATTAGTATCTGATCACATGAATCGGAATGGGTAATAATTTTTACAAGTCTCATTACTAAAGACGATAAAGGTAATTTTCACTAACCGGGACTAAACAACTAACCCAGTTCACCCACGTTAAACGTTTATATCATATGGAATTTGATAATCAATTGTTAAACGTTTACTTCATAAATCATCATTATTACCATATCAGCCGAAAGACGTTCACTGCTGAACATAGACCTAGACTAGACATATACCTAGACATAGACCGGTCCTGCACCACTCGCATCCAGCGTACTCCTGAGACCTTCACTGTCCACCTTGTGGGGGGCCTACCCACGCTGTGCCTTCCACCTGCGAGGCCGCCGCATTGGCCATCGGTTCTACGAGCAATGTGCCCCGCCCACTACCACTTTAGTTTAGTGATTCGGAGAGCTATGGAGCTATACTTTGGTTCTGCTGCGGATCGTCTCATTTCTAATACGAACTCGCAGAAAGACTCCCACCATAGCCCGCTCCATTGCCCTGTGGGTGACTTTAAGCTTTCTTATGAGGCCCATTGTAAGCGACAACGTTTCAGTACCGTATGTCATCACTCTTTTAAATCTTTGATCAGTGTGTGTTGCCACACTGATTAAATACTTTTGTCTTCCAGAACTGCGGAATATTGGACGAAAAGATGTGTCGTAGCTTCTCAAATGCTGCCCAACCTAGTCGGATTCGATGATTGACCTCTTACTCAAAGTTGGACCTACCTAACTGGGTAGTTTGTCCAAGATATATTATAGTCTTCTACACCTTCGAGTTTAGTCTCCGATTGTAACGAGAGTTTTCGTCTTATCCATGTTCATCTTAAGACGAACTCGCTCGAAGGCGCTACTGAGGTCAGCGAGCATCGTACTGAAATCTTCCAAGGCCTCAGCCAAGACCACCATATCATCAGCGAATCGAAAGTGAGTGAGGTACTCGCTGTTTATGTTGATACTCACCTTCTCCAGTCCAGTCTTAAAGACATCTTCCAGTGCAGCGGTAAGCAGATTAGGAGAGATGACACCTCCTTGCCTGACTCCCCGCTGCAGTACAATATGCTTCAAGCTCTGGTCTTGGAGTCGGATTGACATAGTGGCGCTTTCGTACAAACACCTCAACATTTCGACATAGCGGTAGTCTACTTGGTACCGTTAAAGAGACCGTAGTACTGCCCAGAGTTACAATCAAATCGAAGGCCTTGGGGGTTACCATGACGTACTAATGCGATTCAGTTTAGGTTCTGGGAAAGGAGCAGTGATACATGACTCGTATAGCCTTGTCCCTTTCTCTCGACCTAAATTAAACCGCATTAGTACGTCATGGAAACCCCCCTTATCGTAGTCCACAAACGCTAAACAGAGGGGCAGGTTATACCTATTCCTCGGTCTTCTGTATAACATTTACGAAACGCCAATTCGGAACAAGACGATTCAAAATTACTCTTGAAAACATCTTATAAATACGACTCGGAAGTAAGATAGATCTGTAGTTCTTCAATAAGGCGTTGTCATCTTTTTTCAAGAACAGTACCACCACTCTTCTGTTCCATGCCTAAGGCGTTCTCCCTTCCGGAGTTGAACAACTTCTGAAGGGCCATAAGGATTGGTTTACCACCTGGCTTCAGATGCTCAGCTATAATTCCGTCTTCCCCAAATGCCCTGTTATTTTTGAGCTGTTCAAGAGCCTGATGTCTCAGATATCCTCTGTATAGTGCCGGGTCAGTCAATTACTTCATAAGAAATTTATCCATTTTCAAATTCCCTGTGAAATAAACGTTTAACCCGGGTTGCTTGGTTAACCCAGGTTAATGCAATTTGCCCTAACAGACATTATGGAGTATTTTGTTTACGCAAAATCGCTAAATTCCCGCACTAGAAACGTACTGTCAACAATAAGTCAAAGTAACGTCCCTTTTTTATTGGAGGTACGCGATAGGTGCAATTTTTTTACAACTTATTTTTGCATGGAAAGTTCCAAAAAGTATATATTTTTAAAAACTACAATAAATATGCTATCTTGTAGTATTTTTTTTATTTTCATATATTTATTTGGTAATACTTATATAACGCAACAATCAAAATAAAAACGGTGATTATTTTACCTTTATACCAAAATTTTTTTTTTTATATATGAAAATCCTCATGTTTATTATCAAAAATGAATTTCCCGTGTCTGTTTTATACGAAAATGATACCAAACAATGAATAGTAGGCCTAAATATTAGACGAAAAAATTTTAAACATAACCCTTCTGTTTGCAGATTCACCCCCCTCCCCCCTCGTTCAGGGGAAGAATTGGTTTTCCCTCCACATCTAAAAATTTTTATTTTTACACCCTCTAGCTCTGGTAAAAATTACAAAACTGTAACTCACACCGCACAATTTTTTCCATTTGGACCTCTACTATTTTTCTTCCTTTTATTTCCTTTTTTCAGTTGCTATAATAAAGTGTTTTACTACAACAAATTACTTCGCCTTGTAAGTCCCAATGCAATAAAGTGCAGCATGCAACTATTAATATTTGATCCGTCTGGCCATTGCAATAAAATGCAGGGGAGTGTATTATTTAGTCTGAGGTCCTGTAGAGTACAGTCCGATGGACGTTTAGGGTACAATGTACAATCTCCTTTGAATATTGTTGAGATGAAGTTGGCAGACACTGACATGATGATTTTTAAATATTGTTCATTAAAGTGTGTTGTTCATAAACGTGTACTAACTTGGCAAGCTAAGTATTGGTTGTCCCTTTCACTCAAACATACGTATTGTTAGACCGAAAGGGACAAATAATACTTAGCGTCTTGCTAAGTTAGGAGACATTTATGAATAAGGGGTGAGCTTTATTAAAATAAATAGCTTAAAATTTTCTAAATTATTTTACCCCCAAAATATTAATTGGCGTTCGAAAGTAATAATAAGACAATATTTTTTAGTACAGATTATGCCTTTTTTAGGTTCTAGTGCGAGAAGTGTGTCATTTTACGTCAGGTCCAAAACTTCGGAGGGCCATCTGCACTAAAAACCGTCATACGAGACACGTGCAAAAACGAAATTCGTAACTCGTGTCATCGCCGAAACTTCTCCACTCGTTTCGAATATCATGTTTTCGCACTTGTCGTAATGTACTATTTTGAATTTAGGAGCGATTATTTTAAAACAATCGTACAACTCAGTATACTAATGCAAGACAATTTGGTACATTATAAGGCCTTTAGACGAAATTTGATGTTCATACAAAATCTGATGTTCCATACAAACCCTGCAATATTATTTAGTAGTTGGAATTTTTTTCCTTGAATCTGATTTCGATCCCACAATAAAGTTCATCAACATGACCTAAGAATTAATCCTCTAAAATTTGTCCAATGAATAAAAAATTACTACTAATGCTACACGTACAATTTATTACACTAAACATTTTACTAATCCTGTTTTCAAGAAATACTTTTCCGTAATGTAACTGAGCAGACAGACCCATTAAAAAAACAAAACATATCAATATAAAAGCTCTCTCAAACGCTACATTTGTCAAACCGTAATGTCGTACTCTAGTGATGTACTTAAGGCATTATCGATAGAGTAATTAGTGTTGTACGTTGCACACCTTACGATGGCGAGACTGCACTTTGCAGACTATTAGTAGGGAGGGGTTGTTAATGAGTGCTCGATGAAAGCTATCGATATTAATGTCCAATGAATATTTTTACATAGGTACACGTAATTTGAAAATACTTTGATATAGATTAAAAAATATGTTTTGTTCCGTATAACCCATCAACTGTTGAAACGACCCGGAAGGTCGTCTGTCACCAATGTAAATTAATTAGTATTAACTGTTTAAGGCTTATTTTATAGTAGTTCATTTTTGACAGACCCCAGACGAGGCGATACATATTCTCTGACGATGATCAAATATGACGTGAATGTCGAGGATCGAAAGAATTTTACCCTAATAAAAGTGAAACTAAAATACTGGTTATTTATGTAACGTAAAATATGATAATAGCATACTTAATATTAATAACATAATTTGAGGGACATACTTTACGATCGATCTGGACATTAAATCAGAATGAAAATGATTTACTAAATAAATTATGAAACAGCACTACATTATCGTATGTGTTGTATAAATTCAAAGTCAAATGTATCCTAACGGGTCGGAATATACCAGTAAGGTTTGGAAAACATCTAGCTAGTCCTGATTATTTTTCAGTTCATCGATATCGATATAATATTTATCGATGTCCCCTCCCTACGCGCCGCAATGCTATAATTTCGTACAAAATACAGCACTTACCGCGCGGTTACTTTCGATACTGCCCCTCTCGCCAGCTACAGAGTGTCGTTTTATGTTCAAATTGCAATTTCTCGGGCATTTTATGTGAAAAGCTAAAAATATGTAGAATATACAGGTACAATGTTTGGGGGCTAAAGTTTAAATACTCGTTTGTTTAACATGTTGACATATTGTAATTTTAGGAATCTGGTTAAGTGTCTGATGGACTTTGAGTGTAAATAATTAATACAGATTTGACCAATTTAGTAGTTATCCCAACAAATAATATTGATGAATATTCATTTGTAAGGATAACATCTTAGAAATTAAAATTAAACAATATTCATTTTCAGAACCAAGAATTAATTATATGAGTGTCGTAAAAGCGATAAGATTTTACAGTAATTATTAAATTGCTGTTTCTTGTGTCACTAAACTATATTTAAATGTTCACAAAATGTTCCGCCATTCGGAATATTAAATAAATAAATAAATATCTTGGGACATCTTACACAAATCGACCTAGTCCCACGGTAAGCTCAATTAAGGCTTGTGATGTGGGTACCAGGCGACGATATATATAATAGATAGATACTTAAATACATATACAGCCACTACCAAGGAATAAACAATTGTGATAAATAATTACACAAAGATTCGGACCCGGAACCTACAGCTTCGTAGGGGCAGAGTCACTACCAACTAGGCTACGGAGGCTGACAAATTGCTATTGTATACCAATGTCATTCTTTTGACGGGGATCTGACTTCAAAAGCTTCAAACGAAGACATAATAAACATTCCCTTGGATCTCAAAAATAAATAACACTCGAAAACAAAACACCCCGTATGACCCGTAATGAGTAAGCACGTACAACTCCGATGTATATTTAAATTTGATACAGTACACCTGTATACGTATACAGGGTGCTACGTGAGACGAAAACTAACCCAAGACGTCCGCTCCACGGATATATCAGAAGGGATCTCTTATCTGGTTGATCCCTATTTTTGGGAGAAACGTTTGGAAGGAAGTATCTACCAGTTTAAGTTGTTTTTGTGATATATTTGTGTTCGAGACAGGATTAGGAGTGTTTTTGAACATTGTTTTTTTGTTTGGATGTTTATGAGATGGTATTTGCGTACGATGAAATGTGTAATACGTTTCGAGCGTGACGTTACAGCCATTAGTAAACCACATCGTCTTTTAATCGTAGTAATCGTGAACTTGCTTTAGCTTTTAACTAACTTGAAAAAGGAGAAAGTTTGAAATTTTACTGGTTTTTAATATTAACCTTAGCGGCGCAATATTCTATTCATTTATTCAAATTGATATGTCTCACAGTTCTTCCGGAACATACAGTTAAATTCCTAAAATGTTGAATTCTTGAAGATACAACTATCTTAAAATGTTGAATCTTAAAATGTTGATTCTAAAGTGTTTTAATCTCAAAATGTTAAACCTAAAATGTTGAATCCTAAAATGATGAAATCTCAAAATGTTGAATCGTAAAATGCTGCGGTATAGGTAGGTATATAAAATTGCGCGTAGCATAACCGATGGCTGTTGGGGCGGAAAAAACGCACTTTGGGTAGAGGCCTCTCACAAGGTGGACTGATGGACTGGTGGATGATCTAATGAACATGCGGTAGGTTAGATGATTGGGATTTCAAAAAGACTGTTGAATTTAGTTATTTTTTTTATTTGTATATTTCTACGACTTCTTATTTTTGTAAAATGAACTTGTAAAAGCTAATTCCACCGAAACATTTCCGAATTTTATTCACCGCCTTACAGGCCCCTGCCCAATAAAAGTCGTTGGCAGACTGCTAAAATATTTACCCGTCTCCCGCGTCGTAAATATATGGGTAATGCCCGCTATATTGTCCAATTACCCTGACGGATGTAAGATGACCTTGCTGTAAGGAATTTGACCCTTTAGGTGATGAATTATATATTTTTCGGGGTTTTTTCTGCAGAAAAAGTAAGGAAAATTTAAGTTACAATGTACGGCCAATCAATTGGAACTCTGGCCCACTCTTAGAGTTTCCATTTATTATTATTTATTTATTGCATTATTGATAAATAATTAAAATAAATATCTTGAGATATCTTATACAAATCGATCTAGTCTCTCGGTAAGCTCCATTAAGGTTTGTTATGTGGGTACCAAGCGACGATATTATTTAATAGATAGATATTATCAAACCGCGATTAGAATGGGATTCGAAAGTACTGTTGACACAATAGTGTATAAAGTCAATCTAGGATATATTCATATATTCATAGCTTAAGTGCAGAGACTTGCAAACAATACATTAATTAATCACTCACTACATCTACAAACACCTATTTTCTTGGTAAATGTTGTGTTATTTGTTGTGTCAACAGTACTTTCGAATCCCTTTCTGATTCCGGTTCAATAATACATATAGATACTTAAATACATAAAAAGCCATGCCCAAGGAATAAATATTTGTTATAAATAAATACATAAATAATGCCCTCGCCGGGATTCGAGCCCGGAACCTCCAGCTTCGTAGGCAAAGTCACTACCAACTAAGCTACGGAGGCTAACAAAAGTCGACAAATATTACAATTATCACAGGCCCTGCAAATCTTTGTAACTGTTTGACTGCAGGATAAAAGTATCTAACAAAATAGATACAAACTTAAAATTAGGACGGACTTAACAATTACTATGGCAGGCTATTTAATAAATACATTTATTTTTCTCTTAAATTTCTGCTTTTGTGGTTCAAAATGGATGTGGTTGGATCATCATCAGACGAATTGATTGACGTTGGAATTTGAAGCTTTTGCATTTGTAAGTTTTTAGTAAAAGTTCTCAAACAATTGTAAATGCAACCTCTAATTTGTAAAAGTGGACCCTCATTCGTGACTATCAGGAAAGAAAGAAAGAAGGAAAACGTTTATTCGAGACAAGAACACAGTAGAAACAAAACAAAACAGTAAACACGAAATCATGTCCCGAAATGGCCAAAACTCAGCATTTTGCCAGCAGAGCCAGCGCTGGTCTTCCGTTTCTATCCGTATTTAATAATCCATTTCAAATTTACAACTGCTATGAACGACCATTTTTAGTAGAAGATTCGTAAAACTAATTTCATTAATTTTGTGTGGCGTCCATAGTCAATGATTTTGTAATTTTATATTTATATTTTGGTAATTACCCTCCTATTACTACGGCACCCTAAAAATACTGCCCAGTTTCAAATCAAATCAAAAATCTTTATTTGTAGCACACAGGTATATCGGTGGTAGCATACAATATTTTTCTGCAATAATTATACAAAAAAAATATCCAAAAATACTCTCTCTACATTCCTTGAGCTAACCTTGTATCTAGTTAAATTATTAAACAAAATTTTCCTCAAATAAAGCGAGCACAGAAAATCTTTAAAATCAAATAAAACTCCACCAAAAAACTTCGAAACCGGTCCCCAAGCAAAAAGACATAAAATAATTAGGGCGTAATCTTCAATTTACTAAGTTTTTACCGCACATGGGTCCAATGTTCGTATCATGAGTTGGCAAGTAAGGCTTGCGTTAGTTTACTCGATACGTAAATCAGTCCATGGCACTCGCTCCTATAAATGAGTAGACAATGATAATAACAAAGAAAGCAAAACAAACAGACATGGGCGTGACAAACGTATAATAGACTGCGACCCCAAAATCAATTGTTCAATTGTCCCAAGATGGGCAGGACATAGCGCTTTTCTTAACACCGCGCATATTTCGGCGCAACAGCTTTGACAAAAATGTTTATAGAACCAGTTTACCAGTAAAATAGGTTTATAGATCGTATACTTACCTACCTACTTGCAATTATTGATTAGCATGTCACATCTGTTTAAATTTAATTTACCTTATTTATTGTACTACATGTCGCTGTTTAATTGTAATTTTAAAATTTTATTACTGTGTATTGGCTATAAATTTTTTGAAATTGTAACTTAGGCTACAAAATGTAAGCACGTAATGTTAGCAAGTTGTGTTTGCCTGTAATTGGGTGAATACTACGTCATGTTTTCTTTGTGCTCTTATTTACGTTCATATGTTTTGGTATTACATCTGTTGGCAAACCTTAATAAATAAATAAATAACCCAGAAGAAGAGGGAGGCCCAAAAAGACATGACTGGACTCAATTAAGGAAGGCCTAAAGTGCTACAATGTTTTTTAGTACACGTCAGACAGTGCAAAGTGGAAAGAGAAGACAAAGAAAGTCAGACCCCACCGTCAGATAGGAGTAATAACTGCCAAGGAGATAGAGAGAGACACAGAAAAAGCCAGCTCCCATTTCGCTAAAGCCAACGCTACTTGCAAACTCGTGGTAAGCCCACGGAGGCAAAGTTCTCGAAGTAATGCAATAAATAATACGTTTGTTGGCTGATTGTTTTATTTTGTGGTACGATTGGAACGAGTTAATATTAAGTTTAACTTTAAAGAAGATTATTTATACACGGTGTTTCTGGTAACACTCAAAACCTCAGACACCCCAACTGATTTTTATTTTTTTAAACTTATCTATAGTATTCATTTTTTAATCTGTTGTTTATTTATTTTTTTATTGGATGTTTGATTTTCTGTACACCTCTACTCGACTTTTAACTCTACACTCAGTAAAATAATTGCTAGCTACCATCATAAACCTTGAAACTATTTATTTTGTACATTATTGCAACGACATAAGGTTTACCAATAGACAGCTGTGTCGCTGTAAACCACTTTAAAACTTTGTCACAGTAAACTTCAAATAGGAAAGCTAAGCAAACTTAACTTAACATTCAAAATGACAAAGTTGTAATTAGGTACGAGTTCGATTTCTTATGATTATGACACTCGAGCGTTTTCAAATTAGGCCAGTTGCATCGAGGATTAAGGACTAAAGCATAGATGTAGTACAACATTTATTATACAAGTAACTATCCTTATCTGGCTTACCAATTAAATTCGGTGTCAAAGAGAGATGTACGTACGTTTTCTATTTCTGAGTTACCTGTGATGTCACTGGGTTTATTTGAAAACGGTCAGTTTGACATGTCGCTCCTAAGAATTAAAAAGACATATCTTCTAACAAAAAGTTTATTAAAAGGTAGGTTTGACCTTTAGAATTAGAAAGACTTGTTCTAATCAAATGTAGGTATGGAAAAAGAGTATTTTTAGTCATGCATAACATTTGGGAATATTTCTGTCTCTTTTTAGCAAAGTAAGTTAGAAAGAGACTGCTGCTTGTAAATTGTAGCTGTATAAAACCAGACCCTGATTATGACACTATTTGTTATGACTGCTTGCTTATGCTGATACTTCACTTGGCGTATGTATTTGCGTTTTGCCTCTTGCTCCCATTAGTATACAGGTGGAAGCGAGAGTCATAACGCAAACACGCCAACTGGAGTGCCTCCTACGTAAAATGCGAAATATTCCCTAATGGTGTTGTATGGTGGTGTGTGGCGTATCTGTGGCAACAGGAATATGTTAACATAACATATTAACATATTAACATTATATCTGTAAAAAATCGACTGTTTAGCTATCACAGCTCATAAAATAACAACCTGCAGGTTACAGACAAGCGGACACAGAGACGGGCGGACAGAAAGTGCATGGGCGATCGTACGGGACGCAACTTTAGAACTTGTATAGCTGCGTCCGTACGATCTCCTATGTTCGGCCAATGTTGTGTGAAGGGCTGAACGGCCGTATCTTTTTTTTTTACTCGAGAGTGTGTATCTTTCGTTCGTGTTTATAGCCGTTAGTTCATAGATTAGTAGCTTGCGGTGAGACCAGTGTCTAAGAGCTCGTTCCCACTATGTCGGATGTGGGCCGATTTTTAATCGGCCGTTCCGGTGGCAGAACATTTTATATGCTGTTCACAGTCGTCCAACAACGATTTTGTGTCGGAGTCGATATAAAATGTCGTCCGTTTTGAACCAGGTCCTGAATTCTGTCGATTTATATTGCATTGTTTAGTACTGAATTGGTACTATTTGCTACCTTTTGTAAAAAAAATAGAACTTCCATTTCAAAGCTTTATTTGAAATAGTCTGGTCCCGCCATTATAACGTTATGGCGGAACCAGGTCCTGAATTCTGTGGATTCATGTTATATTGTTTAGTACTGAATTGGTACTATTTGGTACCTGTTGTAAAAGAATTAGTACCTCTTCCATTTCAAATAGTCTCGTCCCGCCATTATAACGACTGATTAACTAACTCAGTACTAAATAATGCAATATGAATCGGTCGAATTCAGTATCGGATCCCGCCATTATAACGGTTACGAATGCTCTCTCAGATTCAGAAATGTTTAAGTATTAACTATGTGTGTTGGTGAGTTTAAAATAAAAAAACAACTCTTTCAGTTCATTTACATAAGTAATGACAAATTGTGTACATAAAAATTATAACAAAATTAGCGGATGTTCAAGAGCTGTTCAAAATGTCGCCCGCCTTGGCGACGGCAGAGCAATGCTCGTTTCCGCAAATTGTTTCTGATTGACTGCAGCACTTCAGGAGTATTTTTAACCGTCTCAAAAGAGGCAGTAATTTTGTTTCGTAGTTCGTCAGTAGTCGTCGGTCCTGGTCCGTTATCGTACACCAACGTTTTAATTTTACTCCACAAAAAAAGTCTAGTGGAGTTAAATCCGGTGATCTGGCTTGCCATTGCACTAGGCCTCGACGTCCGATCCAATGCTGCCCATAAATATTGTCCAGATGTCTCCTGACGTTTATCTGGAAGTGTGCAGGAGCACCATCATGCTGGTAATACATTTGATGTACAAACTGCAAGGGAACGTCTTCAAGCAACAATCTATTGAGCTCCTGACACAGACGATAGTGAAAAGGTGTTGCTGGTCGTCTCTCAAAATTCTCCAAATATTCTTATGATCACAGTTAAACCGACGACCAGCTTATCGTGTGCTAGCCGTATGATTAACGCGAAAATACTCTAAGACGGCCTCCTCGAAATTAGGGCTCATTGCATCATGCCTTACTCTGGCCATTGGTGGTCGAAAGAATCGTAGTCTCAAAGTCGTTGAGTAGCTGCGGCTATGGTGGCATTCGACACGGCGACACAAAATTCCTCGTGATAAGTCCTTACCGCTAAATTGACATTGTCATTGCGGCGTGCTTGCGTTCTTACCATTTCACAGTATTGAACGTTCGTGAATCTAAACGCCATGATAATTAGAAATATCTACGGAATGAACATACAAATCAAATTGACAAACAACGTCAAACTCGTAGCGGAAAAAATAATCGTCCAGGTAACCAGCCATTATTACCAAAATACCCCTAAATACTGAAAAAGGTATACAACCTTCAGCAATGCGATATGCATAATGTTGTATTACGAAATTGTAGACTGGGCACTTAAAAAATAACTAAAAATACAAATAAAAATAAAAATATTACCCCCAACAACAACAAGATATAGCTCAATCGATTCTACTCCCGATTCTGAACAAACGGTTTTCTGGTTTTTGGTGTTAAGTGAAACACGGTGTATATTGCTCTATTGTTTGAGCATTTCTTTTTATTTTGTCATTTTCATAATTTTGAATATATCGTGGGGTTGTCTGATGTCTGTATCACCAAGCAAAGCAACCGTATGACTAAATTTTGGGTTATTTGTACCTTATATTCTGAATCACGAAAAAAATATGTGCTAAAATCTTCATACATTTTCCGGATTTTCTCAAAATGTATGGAAAAGGGTACATAGAAAAAATCCATGGGAATTTTTTCAATTGGGATCGAGAGAGCTCGTGTTGAATCGTGTTTAACTGTAATGAAAGTGACCATTACATCCTCTGTTTATTAACTTATGATCGAAGTGTAACTGTAAGTGTTAAACTATATTATTATCTGAATATTAAGTACCATTTTTATGTCCAGACATAATAACAGTAAAATTTGCACAATTAATAAATAAACATGCGAGAAATTGGTCACTTTCATTACACTCTTTCATGGATTTGCTCTCGTGATTCTGAGTAGTAATAACCCAAAATTTACCCATAAATTCAAAATTATGAAAATGGACAAATTTTAAAGGAATGCTGATTTATTGGTAATTTTTCGAACTGTGTCTTCAATAAGATAGAATGAGATTATGAGTTCATTATAGAACTTAAAATAAGTTCTATAATAGATGTCGACAAAATAGATTTTGACAGTAAAAAAAAAAAAATTGTTACATATCCCCAAAAACGAACGAGAACGTTTTGACGAACGGAAACGGAAACTATGGTAATAGTACAGTCAAACTTTACATTAAACTCGCAAAGCATGCAGTATAGCTGCATTTTTGGTATGTTGTTTAGACACCATAGGGCACTATAAAACCACATTTTGCAAGCAAAAAAAGTTGTGCTAGCTACGTAGTAGGTATTACATGAAAAACTGCGAAATTTGCAATCATTTTTTAGTTTCTGATTTTTATTAAAAAAAACCTTACGTTTTTTGACATTATATGTCAGGAAGCGTTTAAAGATTAATATTTTTCAATAAGTTGTCCTAATAAACATTACCGTAGATCTTATAGTTTCAGAGATTAGAGACTTCCAAAAGTACTCTTTTTTGCAAACTAGCTTTATTTTGAGTTTCGCTAACGTTTTCGGTTTAATATCGCCTCACTTAATTATGCTACGAAAAACATGCAATAATGACCTTATAGCGCACTTAATATTCTTTCATTTAAGGGTAAAATCATGTCAGCAATCTTTGTGATTGAAAATAAAAACACGAAATTCAAAAGGCAGGAGGCCCGTTTTCTAAATTTTTCATACAAATCGCAAGTCGTGTTGCAAAGGTGCAATTTTAGTATATTATACACCGTGTTTTTATTGATTTCTGTTAAATTAAAGGGAAGCTTATTTTGGTCAAAAATAATCAATTTCCCTAAGAAACTAGTGTCTTAACTCTTACTGTTATTGAGTTATTAAAAAAATAAGTTTAATGGCTGAACAAGTGTATTGCAACCTATATTACATCCTAATGTTACTTATTTTGACATGTGCCGTCAGTCACCTGAGATCTTATTCTTAAGGTTCTCTCACACTTGCCATTACAATTATTATTTAAGAAACGAAAATATTTTTTTTTTACGAAAGTAACAAAAGCCGATATACCAGGCAACGTCTATGAATGTCCCAAGTAAACTGTCCAATTTAACGGAAATCAATAAAAACACGGTGTATAGGCCCTATAGGGAAGTACAAAAATACATATTACAAGAAAAACAAAACAAGAATTTCGGCATAGGACGTCAAAAACTGAAAAAAATTTGGACGTCTTTTATTTTTTGATGTTTAATTTAAAAAACTCTTATCTTTTTGATACTAATTGCTACAAAATTAGAAAGAATATTAAATTTGGAAGGATTTGAGCTACGGTGCATTATCGTAAGTTATATAGATTTTGAGATACGACATTTCAAAAAGTGCCCTTCATTAAGTTATTTACGAAAAAAATGCCTGTTTTGAAGCCTCGTATATCTCCAGCCATAGGACTTACAGTAATTGTTATCAGATCAACTTGTTCTAACTTGTTTTTTGTGTTTTAATGACGAAGCCTGTTGCGGATATTGCCATCGGTCGCAGCTTGTCGCTGATTCCATTTTGTAGCATCTTGACGAAGCCTGCGGCGGATTTATTATGTGTAAATTGAGATCCTGTAATAAATTCTATATATTATAAACTTGTTCCAAATTTAATGTAGTTATTATCTACAATTACTTTTTTTTCTTAGTGCGAACGTTTTGCCAATATTTAGTGAATAACTTTAACGTAACCTAAAATTTGCTGATAAAAGGGCACTTTTTGGAATGTCGTATCTCAATATATACAGGGTGTTTGGTTAGCGGTGTCGGAGCTTTAAAGGGCTTCTCTATTTTTAATTCAAAAAAATTTTTTTAGCCTTGTTGTTCAAATAGTTGAGTCAAATGATTAGCTTAATTCTTTTGCTTATCTAATGAGCTCTCTAACGAGATTTTTTTGCAAGTATAGGACCGATAACAAACGTATAATTCCAGAAATATCACGTGCGCCCGTATTCGTCTGTTTGAAATTTTAAAATGGCCGCCATTTAATTATCGTTGGCACAAAAAATAAATTGTATGGTAATTTATCGATAAAATTGATTGTAGTTTAAGCCCTTAAAAGCTCCGACACCGCTAACCAAACACCCTGTATATATAAGTTACGGTGATGCAACATAGCTCAAATCGTTTCAAATTTAACATTCTTTCTAAGTTTTATAGCAATTAGTATCAAAAAGATAATAGTTTTTTAGTTAAACGTTCAAAACTAAAAAAAGTCCGAAATTTTTCCGTTTTTTACGTCCTATGCCGATATACCTTATTAGGGTAAGCATGTGCTCATGGTAAGGAATCATTTTACTTATGGGACTCATATCGAAAAATCGAAAAAATTAAATCACTTTCTATGAAATGTTGATCACCCGATGAAACCGCTTTGTATGAAGAGGCGTTTTTTTTTCCAAGATTTCGATATGAGTTTCATAATGAAAGTTGAACACATGCATACCCTAAGGTATCGGTGACTAATTTGAAAACACCTTATGGTTCTGTCTGTGCCATTTTGGCTACGGAACCCTAAAAACCAGTAAAATTGCAGTATACACGGTGTAACAAAAGGCAACCGCATAACTTTCATAGCGTGTTCCTCTGTTCCTGACGTTTTAATAAGCAAATAATGTTAAATGATCTCATGTCACCGTGTCGTGACGGCAGTATGAATACAATAGTCACTACCCCAACTATTCTCGCGCGTGTCGTAAGAGTCGACTAAGGTATTGAAGTGTCACTGATCATTCTTTGACAGAAGATTGATGATGGGCAGCAGTGTCATAGTCTAGACACGCTACTGCGATTGCCAATCCGCTTGCCCAGCGTGGCGATTATATACCACCCAAACTCTCTCCATGGGGATTGTGAGCATTCACATTCTAATGCGTCTATACGCATACTTAATAGGAGAGGCCTACGTCCAGCAGAGTGCTGTTATAGGCTGATAATATGAAGTGTATTGATTCTTTAAGCCTAGGTTCTTAATAAACAAGTACTTTACAGGGTGAACGACATGAAGTGTTACCAAGTAGATTTTATTAAGTCTGGTGTCAAAGTAATAGCGGCTTATTATCGGAAATATGTTTTGGACACCGCATTGAAATCTTAGGCACGCAAACATTCAGGATGTAGACCGCAAACATAAGAACAAGACTGAGCTTTGGCTTATAAAGCTCGTAAGAACGAAAAATGGCTAAAAACCGAATTTCACGTGTAATTTCTCCCGTGCAGTGAGTTTTGAACTTTTTATCTGGTCTATTTTGAAGAGAAAGGTGAGAGCAATTAAAATGCTAGTATAAATGCAATGAAGAAAGCGATCGTATTTCACTCGCACATACCACTACCACTGGATCACATACGTACTGCGAGCTAATATTTTATTATCATTTGAAGACCATTATCAAGGCAAAAGGTAGCCATATTGAATAAAAGTAAATTTAATCAGAAAATGTAATATTTTTCTCTTGTTTCTTCTTACTTATAGTAATAAATTGTTGCAACAAAAAAATCGCAGTCCTTTGAAATTGGTAAGACTTCATATCGTTCATTCACCCTGTACAGTAAACCAATCCAGTACTCCAACTTCAAATCGCAGCAGAACTTCTAATACAACCTCTTTTTGCTCCATCGGTTATCCGAGTTTTCCACCTGCTATATACTTCCGTATATAAGCTATCTTGTCTATGTGGTCACGCCCAGTTAAATGGGCGGGTCTTAGGGTGGGCGTGGTGTTTTTTATGGATGCTAGAAGCGTGGATGTGGCATCCGTAGGCAGTGATCAAAACCGGGGACCGGAACCGTTATTTTACAAAAACCTCGAAATAGTCCAATATTTTATTTATTTATTTAGCTATTAAGGACATCAACAGGAATTGCAAATTACTTAATCTATGAATATAAACAGTAAACAAAGCCAATTAAAGATATCCACTACTTGACAGTTATGGAGCATTCCATGAAAACATGTCGTAAGCGACACTGTCTTTTCAATACATTTGAGAAATTTAATTAGTAAGCTGAGTTACGGTATAATAATAACATATCAAGGCTTTAAGATTGACAGTGTTTCCGAGCAGCTAGCATATTTTATTAGGGTAGCTACCATAGCGACACGTAAGCGACCAAAAGTAGATGTTTTCATGGAATGCTCCTAAAGTACCTACAATTGCGTACATGCAAACCGCAAGTCAAGTACTTCATTACAAAAACAATGTTTTTCATCACATTTGATGTCTAAGCACGCCATTGCTTATGTGCATAGCGGGTGTAATACAAAAATTAAATTCCCTAGGGAGTAATAGAATTGTCAGTACGTCATTAAATAATATTTTGACTTAAAACTATTTTTTTTGTCGACAAGTGTGATGAAAAACATTGTATGCATCGCGGTCGGTAAGCGGATTAGTAACTCGGAGTCATTACTCTCATCATCACTCGGGCTTTTAACACTCTCGTTAGTAATTCCGCACTTACCTCCCTCGATACACAATGTACTATTATACTCTATGTACTAGATACTCAATATTTAATAAAATGTATAATATCATATTTTAAATTACTCCATTAACTTGAATGAAAAAGAACCGTTCTTTTGTATGGAGAAAATAACGGTTCTGGTCCCTGACTGAAACCGGTTTTTTATAGAAAAACATCGAAATAGCCCAATATTGCAACATGGTTTATACTCTTTATATAGTACCTGAGCTTTTTCACTTTTTGGGTCACTCAATTAGCGTGAAATTAAAAAAAATCTAATTGTAGTCAGCTTTGTAACGACATTTAAGTACGATATCTTTAATGTATATATACTTGATCGGAGTTTTTTATATTAAAATATCGCTTAGGGTCAAGTGGTCATTTACAAACCTTTTTTTTCATATATCGACGACTTCATTTAGGAATAACAATATTCTCACTAAACAAAAATATTGGGGTACATTCGTACAGTAAGGATTCTTATACATTTTTGGCTGTACGAAAGTACCCCAACTAAAAATTAAGAGGTTAAAACTAAAAATAAAAATAACCGGCATCCTAATCATAAAATAAACCATTTCATACGTAATTCAAAGATTAGCTTATGAAGTATATTTAATTACGTTTGTAACTGAGCAAAGCTTTCAGAAATAAATGCATTTAAAAATTACTCTTATAATTACTTTGAAGTGTCAAAAACACGATTATTTTTTTTTAAGAAACTAGCTGCCATATTTCTATCCCTTCACGATGGTGAGTTATGCATATTAGTGGACGTTATACATAAAAATAATGAACATTTTCGCGTGTCAGATAGCGGAGAAATGACCACTGTACGAATGCTCCCGCTGTACGAATCCTACCCACTCTCCCCTAGACTTAGACAATTTTTTTTGAGGGTCTTAAAAGAAAGTTTTTTTTTCCGAAATCATTGTACAGACAATGTTTTCGGAGATAATCGTTCCAGAAGAAGAAAAATTGTCCCCCCCCCCCTCCTCTCTAACTTTCAAAACTAAAATCATGAATAGTGGGCTTATAGAGTGCTTTAAAATGAAACTATTTCGAACATAATCGGCCTAGCCGTTTTTAGGGTTCCGTAGCCAAAATGGCAAAAACGGAACCCTTATAGATTCGTCATGTCCGTCTGTCCGTCTGTCCGTCTGTCCGTCTGTCACAGCCAATTTACTCGGAAACTATAAATGCTACAGTAACGAAATTTGGTAAGAATATGTGTTGTATGAACCGCTACAGTATTATGATACTAAACTGTAAAAAAAACCATTTTGGTGGGGGCCCTCCATACATGCAACTGAGGGATAGAAAATTTTTTTTAGTCGTATATAAACGTGTGTGGTATCAATAGAAAGGTCTTTGAAAATGATATCAAGGTTTATAAATCTCATCTTTATTTAAGCAAATCGTTTTCGAGATATCAGCTCTCAAAGTCTGAAAAATGTGTCCCCCCCCTCTATTTTTTAAACTACGCGATATAAAATTCTAAAAAAAATATATGTTATGCACATCAATAAACTCTATCAACGATTTTTAGTTTGATTAAATTATGTCCTGTAGTTTTTGAGGTAGGTTGATTTAACTGTATTTTTTAAATAATAAATTGATAATGGTACGGAACCCTTCGCGCGCGAGTCCGACTCACACTTGGCCGGTTTACGATATAGTAATAATAAAAAAATAACTTTTGAATAGCTACGGAAGTTACAGAACCCTACACTGAACATGGCCCGACATGCTCTTGGCCGGTTTTATTAGGTATTAATAATTTTCGGTATTGGTGGAAAAAAGCACATGGACCATCAATAGAAAGCGGTAGCTATAGCCTACCGAGGTCCGTGACGTCAGTAAAATTGATATTTTCGCACACGTCACCATGGTCAAATAGGGGCCAGGTAAAGGTGCCCACAATGCCGTATCCACGAGCACACTTGAGCTTACTCCTTCGCAGCCGAACTGGGCGTGCCTTTACTGAAAAAATCAATGCCAACATTAATGTTTCATGCAGGCTTTATAGGACTTGGATCGATGCGATAGCCCAGACACTTCCTGTACTATTTGCCTCTGTACCGTCACTAGATATATCTACGCGGTCGAGGTGCTCATAAATATCTGAGCTTGTCGCTATTCTTTTGTCAGCCTCCGCAGCCTAGTTGGTAGTGACCCTGCCTACGAAGGTCGGAGGTTCCTGGTTGGAATCCCGCGAGGGCATTGTTTGTGCATTTATTTATCACAAATATTTGTTCCATGGTCATGACTATCTATGTATTTATGTATCTATATGTATCTATCTATTATATATATCGTCACCTGGTATATCACAAGCCTGCTGGTGGTAGGAGCTCGTGCAGGCTCCGCCCGGATAGCTACCACCGTCTTACCCATTAACCTGCAGCTAAATAGTTACTGTCTTCCGGTTTAGGGGTAAGACAGCCGGTGTGATTACTGGCATGGAGGCAATCCATCTAAGTCCTCAGGGTAGGCAGCGTATAGGCAATTTTTTGATCGCTATGTCCATGGGCCTCAGTTCCTGCTTTCCATCAGGTGGCCTAAGAGCTCAGTCGTCTACCTTCGTTCGTACCTTTTTTTTTCACATAAATAAAAGCCTTAATTGAGCTTACCGTGGGACAATTGTCGGTCGATTTGTGTGAGATGTCCCAAGATATTTATATTTATAATTTATTCTCAAGGCTTTAGAGTGCGTGTTTAGTTATATTTGAACACTGTGGCTGTTCCGATATATGTGAAGAAGGTTTTCTTTCGTGTTTACATGAAATTTTGAAAGCTTGTGTTCTTGTAGAGGTTTTGTATTGTCAAATTTGGACGGGACGATGTAAAATTTGGTAGTTTTTCTGGATACAAATTGTCTTGGTTGTGGGTTAATATACTCGAACGAGCTAAATGATTTTACCGGGTATTTTTTTGTATTTATTTTATTTTATTTATTTGGGGCCCCAACAGCATTACATGTAGGTATATAATAATAATCGTCGGCGTATTCTCAAGTGGCGACCACGCACTGGACGGCGCAGCGTGGGAAGGCCCCCCACACGATGGAGCGACGACCTGGTAAAGGTTGCGGGCGTCCAATGGATGCGGACAGATCACGACCGATCTTTGTGGAACTCTCTGGGGGAGGCCTATGTCCAGCAGTGGACGTCAATTGGCTGATGATGATGATGATATAATAATAATAATAAGCATTTATTTCGAGCAATTTTTACAGACACATAGTATGATGCTTTTTAGCGATAAGGCCGCCTTTTGTGACCTCTGTTTTTTGTATTTCTTTTGTTTTGTGAACTTTTGTTCTTTATTACGTGTGAGGTGTGCAATAAAGAGCTTTGTATTGTATTGTATTGTATGATTATGTAGGTACTTATTAGCTACCTATATTAATATCTAATATGCTAGATAGTTTTAATAATTCTGTCGCGTTTCTAGAAGCACTTAAGTAGGTAGTAGTTAAACATAAAAAAGCATTTCTTTTCATTTTATCCATTATCAATCATTCACCTCAACTCTGGTGATATTACCTATAACTACGCAGCCTTTTAAGTTTAATAATGTAATGCGCGGACCTTTCCCGTTTCAATTAACCATAAAATATTACAAATGTCAGACAAAAGCTTACAATATTAAAAACTAATCTGTATGCTAACGTGAATTTTAACGACCAGTTCACTTTAACGGGCCGTAAAACTGTTAGTTTACTTGAATTGTAAAAACTACCCTTAAAATACCGAAACGTCTTAACATTAAAAACACTGTACGTATCGGCATTTTATCTCTTATTGCAAGACGATAAACACATGTACAGCAACACACTTTTCTCACCTTTTTGTTTTTCTTTAGAGTCTGTATTTTAAATTGTATCTGTATTTTGTTTCTATAGATGTAAGAATGTATCTTATTGTTCTGTGTGTAATTGTAGTTGTGCAAATAAATGTTTTTTCACTTTCACTTTTTCACATGTGTACATACTCGTAGTTAATGTCAATGTTACCTATTCGTCCAATGTGCAAAGTATACAGACTTTTTGTGTCTACCATTGTAGATACCATTCGTCAGCAGAAATCAAAAAAATGTAAATAAACCTAAAAACTTACATTATTTCATAAGGCTTGTTCACAAAATAAAGTATCCATTGCTGTATATATTTTTTTTTGTATGAGACCATACCTTTGTATGGGTGTTATTACAAAGAAGGGCTCTTTGCCTATCTTTTCGGACGCTGTGGTTGATAAATTTATATCAATTTTTTCCATAATTATGGACTTTTATTTAAACTTCTGGATTTAAGTAGCGTTTCTTCTTATTTTACCATTTTGGGTCATTTATGGGTCTTAACTAAACACCAATACCGATACTATAATAAATTTTTATTAACTATTTCAAGTCTAACATTGTTGAAATCGTCTTTGAAGTTCGCACTTTTTTGGGCGTGAACTTTTGCATTAAGCATCAACTGGGCGTGAACTTTTCAGCGAATGCTTTTGAATATTGAATTGTTAAACATAAAACAAGAATCAATTTACAGTCCCATAGCTGTTAGAACTACATGGGACTATTGTGTATTTCGTGAACAAGCTTTAATCACTCACTTTTAGAACACAATCTTGGTTTCAGTACCAACTTAATACCTTAAACTTGCTTAAACCTTGAGTTCAGTAGGTACAGTCCACCAATTGGAACCCTAGGCCACTCAGGAACCATGTCAAAGTAACGTTATCAATCAGATTGTAAGACATTTCAAACGGCTTTTCATTTTGACATGGTTCTAGAGTGGCCTAGGGTTCCAATTGGTCGAGTGTACATACATTTTTAGTTAAAATTAGTGATATTAAATTTAATAGTAGTGACGTAAAAATATATCTGCGAACGAGTTTCACGATATGTATCAAAGACGTCAAATAATAGATAGACAGATAACAATACATTACGAGACAAGTGCGAAAAAAATTAAGTTCGAAACGAGTGGAGACAAATTAAAGCACGACCGTAGGCAGTGCTTTAAATCGACACGAGTTACGAATTTTGTTTTTGGCACGTGCATCGTATGACGTTTTTTTAGTGCATATGGCCCTCCGAAGATTTCGACCTGACTTAAAATTAACCACTTATCGCACTAGCCCGTAAAAAAGGGCCATCTGTACTGAAAAAGACTTTATTCAAGTCCACAACATACATCGGTTTTGGAATATTCGCGAACGTGAATGCGAATGTGAATATTTGCTATTCATATTCTCGAATGTGAATGCGAATATTGGGTATTATACAAACATAATTATTATTACCTATACACAAACATTAGACAATTCTGGTAGAAAATGCCCAAAGGCATTAATTTATTAACTGAAATATAACATTTTATTCATCATTCAGTTAAAATGTATCATTTTAGAGTCGCATGTTTTTGTAACTAGACATCTAGGTATTAAGGTCAACTTAGAATGTAGTACTTCCTGCCTTAAGTGAATAAAATAATTAGATAAAAATATTCGCAATATTCGCGTGAAATTTTGCGAACGCGAATATTTTAAAACATGCGAATATTCGCGAATGCGAATGCAAATGCGAGTATTCGTTACATCGCTAGTACGTGTACGTGCTAAATGCTATGGGAAGTCAGCATATTTGCTTACATTTTACTTGGATCCTACTGATTTCATGAAAATCATCAAAAGTGGATTTCGCAATTTAGTGTAACTCACAAATTGAAACCGAATTGTTTATGAGCCATATAATACAGATAGCGCTGACAAAAATATGGTAAGTACTTTAGGAAGGACATATTTTGTACTTACAAATTAGTGCTTTCGTTAAAATATTGTCCATGATTTTACATACATTAATACACATTGTAGAAACCTAATAAAATGGCAAAAATTTTTTGTTGACGTATTCGACATTTTTTTTCTGGATATCAATATCAATATTTTATATACCCCGTTCGATAGAGCAGGAAATTTGCAGTCGAACGGAATACTTAACTCAATTTTGTCATTTTGGTGGTTACATTAATTCATATTACAATGGACGATATGCGTTTACAACGTTTTAAAGTTGATGTTTCTTGGAAGTATATTTCAGTTAGTGAATTTTCGTATTACAGCCTGTGTTTTATGAGAAAGAATTGGACTGATGTTAAAACTTTATTACTTTGGCTGAATTAGGGTCGGAACGGGAATTGTAGCGAACCTTTTACTGTTAGTGCTATATTTCTGAAATAAAATTTCATATTACATGGATCTATCAAAGAAAAAGTCGCCAAAATTTTAACCAACACTTAATAAACATTCGTGTTCTAGTTTTAGTTTCTTAAAAAATATTTAATTAGTAAGCTGAAGTGGCAATGGGCAGGCCACATTGCACGCAGAGCAGATGTTCGATGGGGTCGAAAAGTGCTCGAGTGGAGACCACGGCTACGCAAACGCAGCGTAGGACGTCCACCCACAAGATGGACAGACGACCTTATGAAGGTCGCCGGGACACGCTGGATGCAGGTCGCATTTAACCGGTACATGTGGAGGTCCAGAGGGGAGGCCTATGTTCAGCAGTGGACGTCTTATGGCTGAGATGATAATGAAAAAATATTATACTTATTTTTCGAAGCTTAGATAGACATTTCCGTAGTGTGTGGTTACAAGAGATTAGATTACTTGGATATTTTGCTGTAAAATAAAGGTGGAATCAGTTTGATAGTGGTAGGACGTCGTGTAGGGTCCGCCCGGATACTCGTAGCTACCACCGTCTTACCCGTCAACCTGCCGCTAAATGAGCAATTCTTTTTATTTTTGCCACTAAAATGAAATATGAAATTTTAGGTAAATTTTATACCATTTCTACTCAGAATCACAAGCCGATTCCATTTCCGTCGAAAAAAAAAGTGTCCCATGATTTTTTTTCCTATTGTGTTACTATTTTCCATACACCTTCTATGGCGGTAACACAAGAGGATATTCGAAATATGTATGAAATTTTTGGGACAGTTTTTTTTTTCGCCGGAAATGGAATCAGCTCGTGATTCTGAGCAGAAATAGTATTAAAATTTACCCAAATTTTCATATTTCATTTTAGTGGCAAAAATAAAAATAATTGCTCAAATAGTTAGTACTGTGTTTCGGTTTGGAGGTAAGATAGCCGTGCATTCTTTTATTGATAAATAATAAAAGAATGCACGCGCAATTGTCAAATGCTAGTTGTCTCCTTTTTATTTATTAAATACAAGTATATGTATTTTGCCATCTCTTTTACGCATTTTGAAGTATGAAGATAGGTGTATATCAACTGTCAATAAATTGTAGGTGTATGAAGTATTTATTTCGCTCATTTTGTTAGATTAAAACGTATCTTTAATTATTTGATGCAACCAGAAACAACTGGATGAACTGAATTAAAATAATCCTCTTCCAAAACAAAGCCATCAGGACAATAGATAACGGTGAAGCAACAAGTACATAATAATATATATAAATATTGTTTGTTTGTTTTGTAAGCGCCGCGTGCTCATTTGAATGCGGAGGGTGGGACGTGAGAGTAGTGTGGATACGACTTGAGCCTTACTTTTGAGATGTGTTCCTGTGATAAACTGTACAGATATTCTATCTCACGAAGTCCGTTTGGCTTTCGTTGTGTGTGTAAAGTGTACAGATAAGCGTCCTTGTGTGCGCGAACGTGAGGAACGTTAGCACGGAAACCTGATTACACCAATTAATATATATATATATTTTAAAAGTAACATTTCGTTGAAATACTTGGAATCTTTTAGTTAAAATTTGAAGGTATTATTACGGGTAGTAAATAAAAGCCAAACGTATTTATATAAGTAAGCATTTTAATTTAGATATCACAAAGAAAAAAAAACACTATCTGATGAATATTAAAAGTCCAATTCAGTGAAACAATGTATCCACCACGCACAAATAATACAAAAAATAACCCTAATAATAGTAGCAGAAGTACCTACCTACTTGTAATTAAAATGAATTGTAAGTAAAAAATAATAATTTTAACAATTACGTATACTATCGTCATTCTTATCAGCGTGGATGATATAAATTTACAAAAAATAACTTTTATTTATAATTTTTTTCGACGTTTAGTTTCCATGCTAACGCTACTTCGTGAGACAATCTGGCGTAGACTCAGCAACCTCGACCGCGTCGCGATCGTGACTGAGCTCTCCTACGCTTACGCACACTAAAGCATTGTATACATGCACGCCTGACAACATTAATAACCAAACGGACTTCGTGAAATAGAATATCTGTAATGTAAATTGGCAAAAAAGACTGGTATCCATTAACACGTTCCCGGACAGAACGGCTGTAGCCGTAGCGTAGTCATTTGTTTCCTTTGGCCTATGACAGCTATGACGTCAGTGTGTCCGCGAATGAGTCAAAACAAAAATCACGTTACGTGTTAAGCTGTAGCCGCGTTTCCACTTAGTATTCTAAGCGAGCATTCACTTGTTCGTGGGCTGCAGAACGAACATTTTGCTATGTGAAATTCTATTTTCATCTGCCCAAAAACGAACGAATGCTCGCTCAGAACACCAAGTGGTAACGCGGATTTACGAAAGTTAGGCACTGGTCTCACAGCGAGCTACTAATAATAATTCATTCATTTATTTGCACAGCATTACAGTTGTTAAACTAATACACTGAGAAAATACAAACTATACAAAAATTTTAAGCATAACGTATGTTACAAATTTACAAAGTTGATACACTTGACGGCCTGTTATCCATCGCCTCGCAAAAATTCAAGCATTCCCGATATACAAGCACCCATCGCCATGCAAATAAGTCGCACTCGGGTGCTGATACCAGAAGCGCATTTAGCAGAGCCAGGGCACGTGGAATGGGAGAGTTTCTATGTGCTACTGTACGCGCCGTAGCTACCGCTAATAGGGGTCGCACACGCGGCCTAAGGACGATTTTTTTCAAATCAGGCACAAAGAGCCTGACGAGTCTCTCTACTAGTTCAGGACAGTCCGAGTCACCTCGCAGAACACGGCATGCGAAAGCGAGCAAGCTGGAGTTGCGCCTTACTTCTAACGAGTTAAAGCTCAGACTCCCCAAAATGAATTTAGTCGGATATAAGAACGGGTAGTACCCGAAAATCTTTTTGTAGTATATTCGTAAAAAAGTTTTTTGGACCTTTTCCAGAAGTAAGATATAGGAATACTCAAAGGGGTTCCAAATTAACGCGGATGACTCCAGCTTGCTTCTCACAAGAGCGTGATATAAAACCTTAATGGCACCTGGATCACTGAAGTCCCTGACGCTACGCATGACAAAGCCCAACCTTCGAAAGCTAGTAATTGCAAGCGCTTTGATGTGGTCATGGAAGGTTAAGCGCGTGTCAAAAATAACTCCCAGATCCTTCACCGTGTCGACTCTAGAGATAAGTTTTGTTCCGAGTACATTTTGAGCATGTTTAGGAACAGATGCTCGAGTGTAACTCATCACTTGACACTTGGCAGTATTAAAACTTAGTTTGTTGTCCAGACTCCACCGGAACACAGACAAGATATCTTCCTGGAGGGACTCACAGTCTGCATCCTTCTCAACACCATATACCAATTATAGGTCATCTGCATACAGCAAACAACGAGCATTGCGAATAATTAAGGGCAAGTCGTTGACCATAATGCCAAACAAGAAAGGACCCAAAATAGAACCCTGGCTGACGCCAGATCGGGTGTGGTATGTGTCCGAAACGAAATGGCCATGCTGGACGAATTGCAAACGATCACGCAGATAACTAGCAAAGAAATTAAGTAAACTAGGGCTGAAACCAATGGTATCCAGTTTGTTCAGCAAAACATCGTTATCTACGCGATCGAATGCCTTGCGGAAATCAAAGTAGACAACATCGACCTGCATCCCCCTGTCGAGGTGCTCCGAAATGGAGTCAACCAAGGTTAGGAGGTTGGTGTCAACAGATCGTTTAGACCGGAAGCCGTGCTGAGAATCAGTTAAGAATGGCTTAACCTGTTTGGATAGTGTTCGGTGGAGTATAGACTCAAACAGCTTCGCAAGCGCTGAAAGAATAGCAATCGGCCTGTAATTTTCTGCGTTGCCAATATCACCAGTCTTGGGGATCGGCTTAACCCTAGATATCTTCCACTGCTGAGGGTAGGAGCCAGATGTGAGTGCGAGATTGAATAAAAATGTAACGGGGTTTTTAAAAATTCAATAAGCCCTTTCAATATGTATGCGGGTAAATTATCTGGTCCTACCGCACTATTCGGCTTAAGAGTCTTAATCGCCTGTTCAACATCCTTCATTGTGATATCATTAACATGAATAAAATTTGACGATAGACTGCGTTTACCGTTTTCACCAAAACTAGGGTCAAGACGAGGAGGATCCGACAAAAAAACACTTGAGAAGTAGGTAGCAAAAGCTTGAGCAACTTCGGAACCTCCAAATTGCTTCCCGTTCAGTGAAACCTGACCTATGAAAGCACCCTTGGATTTGAGACCATGAATATGTTGCCAAAACGCGCGAGGGTTACATTTCAACGCAGATTGTACATGTCGAATATAGCCATCATATGCCAAGAAAATACGTTTTTTTACTTCTGCTCTTAGTTTAGAGAATTCGACATACACATTTTTACTTTTAGAGGCCTTCCACTCGCGATGCAAGTCAGCTTTAAGTTTGATACATCTAATCAAGTCAGCCGTAAACCAAACCGGATATCTCCTAGCATTATTTTTGTAATGGATTTTTTTAGGCATACACATGTCAAAGATGTTATACATGGTGTTATAGAATTCGTCTACAGCTAAATATACATCGTTATGATTGAGAACATCCTGCCAGTTAACTTCCGAGACAAGTTTGTATAGTAGCGAGTAGTCCCCTTTCGAAAAATTCCAATCCCGGTGCCCATTAAGGTTACTGGGATTAATGAACTCCGAAGGCCGCTGTCGGGAGACCTCATCTAATGGAATAAGGATTTCAAGAGGTGGATGGTAAGCGTCTCGTCGCGGGACAAGTCCACCACCCTCCACCTCGGACACATTAACTCCATGTATACGCTCCGATACCAGCACGACGTCCAACATTCCATCATACGCATTCCTCACATTATTCCTCTCACCCAGACCACAAACAGACAAAAAATAGGCATAGTAACACATAACATTTTGAGAGGTGTACCGCGGGTTCAAATTTAAATCTCCTAGAACATGGACAGCACCCTTGCAAAGGGTCGGTGTAACACACTCCACGGATTGGAACCACTGCATGTACACATCGTCAGAAGCAGATGGTGGTATGTACACCACACACAAGTAACACGTAACATTATGTTTTTTAATCTCGACCCACAAGTCTTCACAATGAAGAGATTCCAAATCCTGAAGTCGTCGGGGAGCCAGTCCAACACGTGCAGCGAGCAACATGCCACCTCCGCGCGTCCCTGTATCAAGGTCCCGACGGAATAATGTCCACTCATCATCAGCTAGCTCCGAGTCGCCGACAGCCGCCGTAAGAAACGTCTCAGTTACAGCAACCACATCACATTCAAGACTTAGCAGATTCAATTTAAAGAAATTGAGTTTAGTGTTGAGACCTCTGACATTCTGGTAAATTAGGTCGAGTGAAGGTTTAGAATGTTTTACATTAGGACCCCGTTTGTTGCTGCCCCTTCTTTGGCCGAGTCCCGTTGGCAACAGATTTTCGAAATGACCACGGACGAATGCGAGCATTATCAGGCCAGATGGTAGGAGACAAACATGATTCGTACATCGTTGAAGGGACACCTATCTTAAAAGATTTGTAGTCGCCTTTGGGCTTCAGTTCGTCAACCGTGCAGGCCTGTCCCCGAGTAACACTAGCTAAGTATTCTCGTATATCATCTACGCCCGAAGCCATATTCCAAAGGTGGATATACCTTAGAGACTGAACTGCCTTGAGAGGGGTTGCATCGGGCCCAGCAGTGCAGCGCACAGAAGAGTACCGCTTCTTCCTTCTAGTAACTTCCTGGAACTCACCCGCAGATAGATCCTCGGAGTTCTCATTTTCCTTGGGTACCAGCAGCGGATCCCAAACATTTGCTGAAGTAGGTGGTGCCTCAGGAATTACTGGAAGCGACAGGGACCGGGTGTTGTCATTTGGTAGTAAGTCCACGCCAGCATCAGTGGTGGTAGCATCTTCACCCATGGATCTGACAACATCTGCTCTACGCATCGTCCTATCTTCAGTAGGCACCGCTGTGCATGAATGGAGTAAATTACACCGATTACCCGTTGACTCCAGATCAGTTAGCCTCTTGTTAATGGAGTCAAATTTGACAGAGCAATCCTGAAGAGCAGTCTGGTATTGTACGATGGAGGAAATTGCATCTGCCAGCTGCTCCGATAGCGTACACATCTGCTCCCGCACAAGTTGCAACTCTAGGGTGAGCGAAACGGAGTCATCAGAAGTATGCATGGAAGGCTGAGCGACGTCACTCTTTTTCCTGCTAGCGATGTTTCTAACTGTGATAGGAGTGCCAACAGGAGTATCGCAGTTGGGACCCACCTTCCTACATCCAATCTGGCATTGTGGGCAGACCCAGGTGTCCTTTTCCCCTAACGTGAGTTTTTTACTATTCGTGATGCATTTCAAGTGGTAAAGTTTCCCACAGGTTTTGCCCATACACTGCAAGTATTCTTCACCCACAGCTAGCTCCTCAGGGCACGCGTGACATATCAATTTCGAGCTGTCGGCTCTCTGCATAATGCCTATATCCGAAAGCTGAGACGTAATATTGTTAGCACCGGGACAACAGAAGTACAGAGCGGTCACAGAAACAAGCAACGGAGACTATGACGTCACGCACGATGCAAAGTTAGTTCAATCAAAGCAATTGGATGTACAAGTACCAGGATACCAGAAGTCGATCGCAGGTTCACAGCGTACTTCAACGCTGTTCACTATGCAGCGAAGCGCATGAGTCGGCTACGGCGTAGCAGTTCCTGCGTAGAATCCGTAGCACAGGTGTGACGTATGCTCATGCGCGGCGTAGCACACAACGCTCAGGACGGGAGGCGTGCAACGAGTCGAAGTTGACGTACCAGGGCAGCAGAGAGCGATCGGGGTGGATATCTCGGGGCGATGCGCGCGGCGACTACTTGCTTCACACTTATGATCTCCTATTTATCTTGCCGGATTAATATGAATTAAATTATAATTAAAAATTCGAAATAAAATAAAAAAGGCTTATTAAGCACGTCAACACCTTGCGGTGGTCCAAGGGGAGAGGACTATGAAGCTATGAAGTACACGAATAAAAGATACGCACTCGCGTCTAAATAAAAGAGACACGGCGATACTCGTCCAGCTATCACCGCCGGGCGAGTATCGTCGTGTCTCTTTTATTTACACGGGAGGAAAATTTAACTTTTAGTTTCTCAAAAATTATGACATTAAATTTTGTTTATTTTTTTAAGGCCCTTAACTTTTTGAACGCCAACGACCAACATAATTGGCACCGCGGGTTCAACGTCAAAGACCAATATATAAGTCTTGGTCCACAGAGCAATATAAACCTACAGGCATGTGCATAAAATTAAATTTAAATTTTGTGATTTTGTTGACTTGACAGCTTTTGTATTTGACGTGGCGTCAAAAAGTTTAACTATGTACAATTGTTTTGTAATCGACTCATTTGTAATCATATAATGTCATACGAGTACCAAAAAAATTTACAGTTTGGTGTCAAAACTTGGGTCTTAACATGTGAAATATTGGCGTGTTTACGATATAAGAGAAAATTCAAATAGGTCTACTTATATAAAATGCCTGTGTAGTTGTAAATACACGTCATTACTACTCACTTTCTGTAATTTATCCATAATACTTAATAAATAAATCCGTCGAAACCCTTATCCCACAGATGTCATATATACCATAGATCAAGCAAACGTATCTACTTAGCGTGTCAAATGAATACAGTAAAATCTACTGAGTTGTCCGTCTTTAATCGCAGCTTGCAGCTTTCGGGCGTCAAATTTTGTAAGTTGAAGTGAACAAAAACATTAATAATGCCTCCTTAAGTAATATTAATTGCAACAACACAAAAAAATATGAAAACTCAAGGGCCTGAGGCGCTGAGGCATATTTAAAATAACAACTTCAGTACAAAATCTGACACGCTCGGCCGCCATACAAATGAATGAACTTGTTTCTTCTATCCAAATCTAATTCTGTGCCTTATCCACACTATTCCATTATTTCTCCAATCTCCAAGGAGCTGTATAAAATACCAATTATCCTCGAGTCGTGGACTCCGTTTATGCAAATTTCTCGTTTTATGATAAAAACTGTGCACAATCCTAATAAAATTATAGAACAATAATACTTATATTTGCATAGGCCAGATGGTTTTGGTCCTCAAAACACTTTAAAGCATTTCTCAAAAAGTTTAGACATTTAAATCATCTTAAATAATAATATTTTAGCCTATATAATGTCCCACTGCTGGGCACAGGCCTCCTCTCATATATGAGAGGGATTGGGCTATAGTCCCCACGCTGGCCCTAAGCGGGTTGGGAACTTCACATACACCTTTGAATTTCTTCGTGGATGTATGCAGGTTTCCTCACGATGTTTTCCTTCACCGAAAGCTAATGGTAAATATCATCTGATATTCCGTACATGTATGTATGTAGGAAATATGTAGTAGTATATTATACTATTGTATTTATGTATTCGTATTGTATAATTATATATATGGATATAATTAGTTTACTTTAGATTTCAATAACATTGCTTTTGTCTCCTTTTGCACCTTTTTATTCGTTTTCTGTTTGGCCTTATGGTTGACTGGTAGAGAATGCCATTAGGCATTAAGTCCGCCATTTGTACATTTTTTTTGTATTTTGTGCAATAAAGCTCAAATAAATAAATAAATAAGTTTCGGAAAAACTCATTGGTACGAGCCAGGGTTTGAACCCACGACCTCAGGAATGAAAGTCAAACGTCTAAACCACTGAGCCACCACCGCTAATCTTATTTGTTTATAATTATAATTTAAGTTTCATGTAAGGATGATTCAACTTTTTTCTGTATTTTGTTGCCTGGCTATTGCGCTGGTTTTATGCAAAATTACATCATACATCATCAGCCTTTCTCAGTCCACTTCTGGACTTAGGCCTCTCCTATTTAGGAGGTAAATGCCCATAATCGCCACGCTGGGCAAGCGGATTGGCGATCGCAGTAATGTGTCCACTATGATGACGCTGCTGCCCATTATCAATCAAATCAAAGAATAGTCAGTGACACTTCAATCCCTTAGTCGACTCTTACAACTCCCGCGGGTAGAGTTGGGGTGGTGACAAATATATATTTTTACTGCCGTCACTACACAGCAATATGCAAAATTGGCTATGTAAAGTTTTCTAAAGGTATGAATATTATAATTTTTCCTGATAGCCGTCGTCTTAAGGTTCAAGAAAATGCGGCTCTTTTACTTTTATGTCCTATAATTTGTTAACAATCTTTTTTTAAGTGAGTGAGATGACATTTGAGCAGTTTTATGGATGGACAGAGCCTAATGCTTTCGTCCGCAACAAGTACAATGAAATAAAAAAATAATAATGACACAGGTGACATTGACGTTGACAGTTTTTTTTCTATTTAGTTGTAATGATTGCTGACGAACGTATTAGGCTCTATTCATCCATAAAACTGCACAAATGTCACCTCACTCACTTAAAAAAAGATTATCAACAATTTATAGGAAATAAAAATAAAACAGCCGTATTTTCTTGAACCTTAAGACGACGGCTATCAGGGAAAAATATAATATTTATGCCTTTGGAAAACTTTACATAGCCTCAGTAGTGTTATTCACTAAGGAAACCGCCTTGCTGTCAGCGCTGTGTCAGTGCTGCGGCAGCGTCGAGCCTAAAAATGGTATTCACTAATGTACTTTAAACGACACTAGTGCTCGGCGACGAATGCGGCGTGAGCTGGAACTACATTGCGTCGAAATTTTGACGTTTAATGTAGGAACTTCTTATTCTCTAACGAAAAACAGCGACGAACTCGCCCACAAGCTCGCTCACAGCCTCGATTCCTAATGTCAAATCAAACAGCTAGGATTTTAGACAAGGCCGTCTCGACATCGAGCTCGTTGACGAACGCAGCGTCGAATGTGTCAATAAGAGAATAGCATAGCAGTTCCTACTTTCCATCAGGTGGGCTGAGAGCTCAGTTGTCTACCTTCGTTACATAAAAAAATATTTGTTACTTAGTGTGTATTGGTAGTAAACTTACGATATATCATAAAAATGTAAACAATGCACCTGTATGCTTCCGTTAAACGGTTATTGAAAAGTGTGAAAATGGTTATTTCGTGCCGTATCGGAAATCTCGACGTGTTTCCATTGTTTCACGAATTTGTGATAAGCGCTAGTTTTTTAAATTGCATTCGATTTTTAGGAAAAATATTTTTCGCTTTAGTAAGTTGTAGAGACGTAGACGGAGTTGTACTAAGGAATAAGATAGTAATATCCACTTCTCATTCCTTAGTATAAAATAAAATACAGTTTAAAAACCAAATGAAAAAAAATAATATTACCTATAAATATAATATTGAGAGATAGGTACCGAAGAAAACAAAACAAGATTACCAACATCCGAGTTGGGAATCCAAACCATATACTCAGCTTTCGCGGCTGATGCCATTACAATACAATACAATACTCTTTATTGCACACCATAATAACAGTAGAATAACAGATGTAAAGTGTTACAAGTACAGATATTACAATGGGCCTTTACCGCTCGACCACTCGGTCTTAGCCACCACCGGCCAAGTTTTTGGTGCAAGCTCTTACAAGGCTAGACACCTTTGACCCTACTCTAAGGACAAGCAAAACATGCATGTACATTGTACTTTCTACCCGAATTTTCGGTAGTGTCACTACTTGAAAACAAAAACACAAATCGCAATATTAATTAAAAAATAATTTGTTTTGTATTTCACAAAAACCACACCATTTCTGTATTGCTATTTTGGTTTTTAACAGGCGCCAGAATATTCATAAATATTTCGTTGTTTAACTTGTTACTGTCCATTTACTTATATGTTTCTTAATGGTTGAAATGCTCTCCTCTAGCATACGAGCACTTTTTTAAGATATAGTTAAATGGACAGTACCAAAAAGGAGACCATTATTTTAATTAAAGTGTAATGGAAACAAGTTTAATATCTAAAATTAACCACGCAACATGCCTAACAGAAAGTAAAGAATAATCCATTATTAAAACTTTGCTTCTTCTAATAAATGTTATACTTTTTCCTTTGAATTATGCTCTTTTCACATGATTTTTTATGTAAAATTGTAATCTATTTTTATTTTCATCATTTTTACTTACAAAGATAGTACTTAAAGCACTAAAAACCAACCAACTATATGAACAAACCCGTAAAACATTAACAAGGAAAAATATTAATCCAAATACCAAAATTAACCCCCCCACTGCTAACCTGAAAACTGTCCACTCAATTTCCTTCGGCGCCGGCCGTTATCGGTCCGTTTGTTCGGAATTTGAATCCGGCTGCCCGGAAATGCGGTGTCAAACTCGTCCGGCGTCCGTTTTAGGTTGGTTACGTTTTTTGTATTGAAAACATGCTAAATTTTGCATTTTAAATGGAAATTGAAGGAATGGTCCCTTGTTTACGCATATATTGATTTAAACTTTTACGATTATCACTCATATTTTAAAGACAAACGGGTGTTAATCGCGTAAACTTACGTTTAATTATATCCTGACGTTTCGGACATGACGTTACACCCGTGGTCGCAGGCAGTCTACCTGCCAGTGGCCTATTTCACCATAATTACAAGTGTGACAATTGTAAAATTGTTACTGATGTCACAGGCCTCCATAGG
>JALPQI010008442.1:0-38208 GCA_025490895.1 Thaumatotibia leucotreta | reverse complement strand
GGGTGACACTTGTCAACTAAAATTCAGGACCGTTTTTGAAAGGCAATTTAATATGGCGTGCGGCTTCCATGTTTTATTTGTTCGTAGGTCTTCGGCCGGGTACCCCTTTCGTCCCGGCCTCTATAGTAATGTACTATTTTTAGGCACTGGTGTGACCAAGGCGACAACCTCCCCTCCTACGGTTGGCTCCACCACGATGGAGAGCTGTTCGGAGAGCAACGTATCCTAGATCCTCCGCATGAGATCTTCACCTCCTTCATCAAGACCCCCGGGGGCGAGCATGGGGGGCATTGGACCGTTCGGATCAACGTTACTGCTAAGGTGAGCTCCTCATGTGCGCTGATAGCCTGGTACCTTAAAGAGACTTGTGTAGATAAATACTGATAGTACAAGTGCGAAAAAAAATGAAGTTCGAAACGAGTAGCGATAAATTAAAACACGACCAAAGGGAGTGTTTTAAATCGACACGAGTTACGAATTTCTTATTTTGCACGTCATTGTACGTCGTTTTTCAGTACAGATGGCCCTCCAAAGATTTCGACCTGACGTAAAATGAACCACTTGTCGCACTAGTGCGTAAAAAAAGCGCCATCTGTACTGAAAAATCCCTCCCTCTCTCTCCTCTCCCTCCCATGTTTTAAAACATCGCCACTCGTTTCAAATTTCATGTTTTTCGCACTTGTGTCGTAATGTACTATTTTGTTTTCTGTTCTGTCTGCCTCCGTAGCCTAGTTGGTAGTGACACTGTCTACGAAGCTGGAGGTTTCGGGTTCGAATCCTGGCGAGGGCATTATTTGTGTATTTATTTATCACAAAAACTTGTTCCTTGGTCATGGGCAGACGGAGAAATGTGCGTCATTGTTCGCAATAATATGGACATGACTCCAAAGTTGATTGAATAATTAATCATTTAATCATTTTTAGTAAATTACCTATTTAACACCTGTAACTATGAAAACCTTTGTAAATAGTCACCTTAAAGCTGTGAAATCAAATTTCAAGAAATTATTCGTTTAATTATTAATTTAATCAACTTTGGAGTCATGTCCATATTATTGCGAACAATGACGCACATTTATCCGATCTCTGGTCATGGGCCATGGCCGTCTATGTATTTAAGTATCTACAGTGTGTGGCCTACAACCGGGGTGAAAATTTAAACGATGCATTAATAAGCTGATCAACAATCATTTCCACATATTGTAATTAAAAAAAAAAAATTTTTTTGTAATTTTTTGTTCATGTATTTTTCATTATTATGGGTTCATTTACTTGAATTAAAAGTTATCAATAACTTATTCTTTTTGAATCATTGAAAAATGTACAATTTTTTTTAAAACCGTATCAAATTAGTGTAAAAATGCAAACAAAATTATTGTTATGACTTCCTACCTGGTATACTATCAAGATGTCTTGCGACTGACAAGCTACGACATCGTGATGCCAAGATCCAGTACTAAAGGTCCATAGCTTTGAATGACAATATCTCCGAACTTAACCACTTTGAAACACCGGGACCTTTACAGGATTATTGCTGATAGTCTAAGGAGTCACTCATTTCATTTTTCTCCCGTGTTAAAGACCACACACTGTATATGCATCCATCTATTTTAATATATAATTTATATAGGTATTTCGTCGCTTGGTCGTCACAAGTCTAATTGAGCTTGAAGAAGAGAAGACAAATGTAATGGCCGACTCCCACTCAACATAAATTTTGGAAATTCTAGACCAACGCCTACTCGCCCTACGTGCTAGTCTGGTACGGAGCCCTAGACGAGTCCCTCGGGCCGGCGGCGCCGCTCTCCCGCCTCTGGCTCGAGGGCGGCGCCCTGCACGGCCACACGCCGCAGCTACACAACTTCCGGATCAACTTAGTTCCGGTGCAAGGTTGGTACCAAGGCTTAGGCAGTATGGGTTATGAATTATGCTCATCACCGATAATAGACCTCATGTGCTTATGTCTTTGTAGTAAGACTTAAGAATTATCGTTACACTTGGCTAGCGCTACGAGTGCTACGACCCCGTGGGCTCTCTAGCAATTTCAACATTCGGCCATCCTGCTTACTTCACGGTTCACGGCCTTATGTGATCCTGGTGATTATAATATTCTCCCTTCCTACTCGCCCTACGTGCTAGTCTGGTACGGAGCCCTAGACGAGGCCCTCGGGCCGGCGGCGCCGCTCTCCCGCCTCTGGCTCGAGGGCGGCGCCCTGCACGGCCACACGCCGCAGCTACATAACTTCCGGATCAACTTAGTTCCGGTGCAAGGTTGGTACCAAGGCTTAGGCAGTATGGGTTATGAATTGTGCTCATGACCGTTAATAGACCTTATGTCTTTGTGGCAAGGTTTAGGAATTATCATTACACTCGGCCATTCTGCTACCGCTGCGACCCCGTGGGCTCTAGCAATTTCAATACTCTGCCATCCTGCTAGCGCTGCGACCTCGTGGATTCTAGCAATCTCCACATTTGGCCATCCTGCTTACTTCACGGCCTTATGTGATCCTGGTGATTATAATATTCTCCCTTCCTACTCGCGCTACGTACTAGTCTGGTACGGAGCCCTAAACGAGACCCTCGGGCCAGTATCCCTGCACGGCCACACTCCGCAGTTACACAACTTCCGGATAATCCGGATCAACCTAGTTCTGGTGCAAGGTTCGAACACTCGGCCATCCTGCTAGCGCTGCGACCCCGTGGGCTCTAGCAATTTCAACACTCGGCCATTCTGTTAGCACTGTGACCCCGTGGGCTCTAGCAATTTCGACATTCGGCCATCCTGCTTACTGCACGTCCTTATGTGATCCTGGTGATTATAATATTCTCCCTTCCTACTCGCCCTACGTGCTAGTCTGGTACGGAGCCCTAGACGAGTCCCTCGGGCCGGCGGCGCCGCTCTCCCGCCTCTGGCTCGAGGGCGGCGCCCTGCACGGCCACACGCCGCAGCTACACAACTTCCGGATCAACTTAGTTCCGGTGCAAGGTTGGTACTAGGGCTCCCGGTATCCGTGTTACCCGCAGACACGTGTACACGAATCCTTAGCACCGGCGGTACTAAGAACCCGAACGACACGAAACGCCAAGAAACGTTTCCAACTTAGAAACGTTTCCAAGCGCGGGTCCGCGGATCTACTTAGAAACTTTTCCAAGCTTGAGTCTTGCGGATCCATTACAATTGAATATTCGAAAAACCTATGTTTTTATTAGTAAAAAGTCTGAAACAAAAAATACCTACCGAAAAATTCGCAGTTTTTTACGAATTACGCAGCTAGAAATTTTCTTTGTTGCAGGTTAAATGCGGTTCAATACTTTGTTCAAATATAAAATCGTACCTATATTTTAGATTGCCACTGCCACTACACATTGAGGGCGGATCAGACACAGGTACTCGGGTATCCGTGTCTTAATTACACGGTTCCTAATTAAACGTTTCCAACGGGTAAGATACCCGTTTCCCGGTAGCAAAGAAACGGGTACACGGAAACGGGTACACGAAACCCGGACACGACCGAGAGCCCTAGTTGGTACCAAGGCTTAGGCAGTATGGGTTATGAATTATGCTCATGACCGTTAATAGACCTTATGTCTTTGGATTAAGGTTTAGGAATTCTCATTACACTCGGCCATTCTGCTAGCGCTGCGACCCCGTGGGCTCTAGCAATTTCAATACTCGGCCATCTTGCTAATGCTACGGCCTCGTGGGTTTTAGCGATCTCCACACTTGGCCATCCTGCTTACTTCACGGTTCACGGCCTTATGTGATCATGGTGATTATAATATTCTCCCTTCCTACTCGCCCTACGTGCTAGTCTGGTACGGAGCCCTAGACGAGTCCCTCGGGCCGGCGGCGCCGCTCTCCCGCCTCTGGCTCGAGGGCGGCGCCCTGCACGGCCACACGCCGCAGCTACATAACTTCCGGATCAACTTAGTTCCAGTACAAGGTAAGTACCAAGACTTAGGCAGTATGGGTTATGAATTATGCTCATGACCGTTAATAGACCTTATGTCTTTGTAGTAAGGTTTAGAAATTATCATTACACTCGGCCATCCTGCTAGCGCTACGACCCCGTGGGCTCTAGCAATTTCAACACTCGGCCATCTTGCTACCGCTGCGACCCCGTGGGCTCTAGCAATCTCCACACTTGGCCATCCTGCTTACTTCACGGTTCACGGCCTTATGTGATCCTGGTGATTATAATATTCTCCCTTCCTACTCGCCCTACGTGCTAGTCTGGTACGGAGCCCTAGACGAGTCCCTCGGGCCGGCGGCGCCGCTCTCCCGCCTCTGGCTCGAGGGCGGCGCCCTGCACGGCCACACGCCGCAGCTACACAACTTCCGGATCAACTTAGTTCCGGTGCAAGGTTGGTACCAAGGCTTAGGCAGTATGGGTTACGAATTATGACCGTTAATAGACCTTATGTCTTTGTAGTAAGGTTTAGGAATTATCATTACACTCGGCCATCCTGCTACCGCTGCGACCCCGTGGGCTCTAGCAATTTCAACACTCGGCCATCTTGCTAATGCTGCGACCTCGTGGGTTACCTAGCAATTTCTACACTCGGCCATTCTGTTAGCACTGCGACCCCGTGGGCTCTAGCAATTTCAACATTCGGCCATCCTGCTTACTTCACGTCCTTATGTGACCCTGGTCATTCTCCCTTCCTACTCGCCCTACGTGCTAGTCTGGTACGGAGCCCTAGACGAGTCCCTCGGGCCGGCGGCGCCGCTCTCCCGCCTCTGGCTCGAGGGCGGCGCCCTGCACGGCCACACGCCGCAGCTACATAACTTCCGGATCAACTTAGTTCCGGTGCAAGGTTGGTACCAAGGCTTAGGCAGTATGAGTTACGAATTATGACCGTTAATAGACCTTATGTCTTTGTAGTAAGGTTTAGGAATTATCATTACACTCGGCCATTCTGTTTGCACTGCGACCCCGTGGGCTCTAGCAATTTCAACACTCGGCCATCTTGCTAATGCTACGGCCTCGTGGGTTTTAGCCGTTTTAGCGATCTCCACATGTGGCCATCCTGCTTACTTCACGGCCTTATGTGATCCTGGTGATTATAATATTCTCCCTTCCTACTCGCCCTACGTGCTAGTCTGGTACGGAGCCCTAGACGAGTCCCTCGGGCCGGCGGCGCCGCTCTCCCGCCTCTGGCTCGAGGGCGGCGCCCTGCACGGCCACACGCCGCAGCTACACAACTTCCGGATCAACTTAGTTCCGGTGCAAGGTTGGTACCAAGGCTTAGGCAGTATGGGTTACGAATTATGACCGTTAATAGACCTGATATCTTTGGGTTAAAGTTTAGGAATTCTCATTACACTCGGCCATCCTGCTACCGCTGCGACCCCGTGGGCTCTAGCAATTTCAACACTCGGCCATCCTGCTACCGCTGCGACCCCGTGGGCTCTAGCAATTTCAACACTCGGCCATCCTGCTACCGCTGCGACCCCGTGGGCTCTAGCAATTTCAACACTCGGCCATCCTGCTAGCGCTGCGACCTCGTGGATTCTAGCGATCTCCACACTTGGCCATCCTGCTTACTTCACGGTTCACGGCCTTATGTGATCCTGGTGATTATAATATTCTCCCTTCCTACTCGCCCTACGTGCTAGTTTGGTACGGAGCCCTAGACGAGTCCCTCGGGCCGGCGGCGCCGCTCTCCCGCCTCTGGCTCGAGGGCGGCGCCCTTCACGGTCACACGCCGCAGCTACACAACTTCCGGATCAACTTAGTTCCAGTACAAGGTTAGTACCAAGGCTTAGGCAGTATGAGTTACGAATTATGACCGTTAATAGACCTTATGTCTTTGTAGTAAGGTTTAGGAATTATCATTACACTCGGCCATCCTGCTAGCGCTACGACCCCGTGGGCTCTAGCAATTTCAATACTCGGCCATCTGCCTAATACTGCGACCTCGTGGGTTCTAGCAATCTCCACATTTGGCCATCCTGCTTACTTCACGGCCTTATGTGATCCTGGTGATTATAATATTCTCCCTTCCTACTCGCCCTACGTGCTAGTCTGGTACGGAGCCCTAGACGAGTCCCTCGGGCCGGCGGCGCCGCTCTCCCGCCTCTGGCTCGAGGGCGGCGCCCTGCACGGCCACACGCCGCAGCTACACAACTTCCGGATCAACTTAGTTCCGGTGCAAGGTTGGTACCAAGACTTAGGCAGTATGGGTTATTAGTTATGCTCATGACCGTTAATAGACCTTATGTCTTTGTAGTAAGGTTTAGGAATTATCATTACACTCGGCCATCCTGCTAGCGTTGCGATTCCGTGGGCTCTAGCAATTTCAACACTCGGCCATCTTGCTACTGCTGCGACCTCGTGGGCTCTAGCAATTTCAACACTCGGCCATTCTGTTAGCACTGCGACCCCGTGGGCTCTAGCAATTTCAACATTCGGCCATCCTGCTTACTTCACGTCCTTATGTGACCCTGGTGATTCTCCCTTCCTACTCGCCCTACGTGCTAGTCTGGTACGGAGCCCTAGACGAGTCCCTCGGGCCGGCGGCGCCGCTCTCCCGTCTCTGGCTCGAGGGCGGCGCCCTGCACGGCCACACGCCGCAGCTACACAACTTCCGGATCAACCTAGTTCCGGTGCAAGGTTGGTACCAAGGCTTAGGCAGTATGGGTTATGAATTATGCTCATGCTCATGACTGTTAATAGACCTTATGTCTTTGTAGTAAGGTTTAGGAATTATCATTACACTCGGCCATCCTGCTACCGCTGCGACCCCGTGGGCTCTAGCAATTTCAACACTCGGCCATCTTGCTAATGCTACGGCCTCGTGGGTTCTAGCGATCTCCACATTTGGCCATCCTGCTTACTTCACGGCCTTATGTGACCCTGGTGATTATAATATTCTCCCTTCCTACTCGTCCTACGTGCTGGTCTGGTACGGAGCCCTAGACGAGTCCCTCGGGCCGGCGGCGCCGCTCTCCCGCCTCTGGCTCGAGGGCGGCGCCCTGCACGGCCACACGCCGCAGCTACATAACTTCCGGATCAACTTAGTTCCGGTGCAAGGTTGGTACCAAGGCTTAGGCAGTATGGGTTATGAATTATGTTCATGACCGTTAATAAACCTTATGTGCTTATGTCTTTGTAGTAAGGCTTAAGAATTATCTTTACACTTGGCTAGCGCTACGAGTGCTACGACCCCGTGGGCTCTTTAGCAATTTCTACATTCGGCCATTCTGTTAGCTTTGCGACCCCATGGACTCTAGCAATTTCAACATTCGGCCATCCTGCTTACTTCACATCCTTATGTGACCCTGGTGATTCTCCCTTCCTACTCGCCCTACGTGCTAGTCTGGAACGGAGCCCTAGACGAGTCCCTCGGGCCGGCGGCGCCGCTCTCCCGCCTCTGGCTCGAGGGCGGCGCCCTGCACGGCCACACGCCGCAGCTACATAACTTCCGGATCAATTTAGTTCCGGTGCAAGGTTGGTACCAAGGCTTAGGCAGTATGAGTTACGAATTATGACCGTTAATAGACCTTATATCTTTGGGTTAAGGTTTAGGAATTCTCATTACACTCGGCCATTCTGCTACCGCTGCGACCCCCTGGGCTTTAGCAATTTCAACACTCGGCCATCTTGCTAATGCTACGGCCTCGTGGGTTTTAGCGATCTCCACTATTCTCCACATTTGGCCATCCTACTTACTTCACGGCCTTATGTGATCCTGGTGATTATAATATTCTCCCTGCCTACTCGCCCTACGTGCTAGTCTGGTACGGAGCCCTAGACGAGTCCCTCGGGCCGGCGGCGCCGCTCTCCCGCCTCTGGACGATTGTTATGAATTATGCTCATCACCGTTAATAGACCTTATGTCTTTGTAGTAAGGTTTAGGAATTATCGTTACACTCGGCCTTTCTGCTACCGCTGCGACCCCGTGGGCTCTAGCAATTTCAACACACGGCCATCTTGCTAATGCTACGGCCTCGTGGGTTCTAGCAATCTCGACATTTGGCCATCCTGCTTACTTCACGGCCTTATGTGATCCTGGTGATTATAATATTCTCCCTTCCTACTCGCCCTACGTGCTAGTCTGGTACGGAGCCCTAGACGAGTCCCTCGGGCCGGCGGCGCCGCTCTCCCGCCTCTGGCTCGAGGGCGGCGCCCTGCACGGCCACACGCCGCAGCTACACAACTTCCGGATTAACTTAGTTCCGGTGCAAGGTTGGTACCAAGGCTTAGGCAGTATGGGTTATGTTATGAATTATACTCATGACCGTTAATAGACCTTATGTGCTTATGTATTTGTAGTAAGGCTTAAGAATTATCGTTACACTCGGCCATCCAGGGTCGCGTTGTATAAAGTTACAATTTACAATTTTGCCGTTTGCCTCTCTTTTTAGCCAATATGTGCGTGCGTTAGAGAGGCAAACTGTAAAATGTAAATAGCGCTACGACCCCGTGGACTCTTTATCAATTTGTACTGTCGGCCATCCTACAATCGCTGCTGCGACCCCGTGGGCTCTCTAGCAATTTCTACATTCGGCCATTCTGTTAGCACTGTGACCTCATGGGCTCTAGCAATTTTAACACTCGGCCATCCTGCTAGCGCTGCGACCCCGTGGGCTCTAGCAATTTCGACATTCGGCCATCCTGCTTACTTCACGGCCTTATGTGATCCTGGTGATTATAATATTCTCCCTTCCTACTCGCGCTACGTACTAGTCTGGTACGGAGCCCTAGACGAGTCCCTCGGGCCGGCGGCGCCGCTCTCCCGCCTCTGGCTCGAGGGCGGCGCCCTGCACGGCCACACGCCGCAGCTACATAACTTCCGGATCAATTTAGTTCCGGTGCAAGGTTGGTACCAAGGCTTAGGCAGTATGGGTTACGAATTATGGCCGTTAATAGACCTTGTCTTTGTAGTAAGGTTTAGAAAGTATCATTACACTCGGCCATCCTGCTAGCGCTACGACCTCGTGGGCTCTAGCAATTTCAACACTCGGCCATCTTGCTAATTGCTACGGCCTCGTGGGTTCTAGCAATCTCGACATTTGGCCATCCTGCTTACTTCACGGTCTTATGTGATCCTGGTGATTATAATATTCTCCCTTCCTACTCGCCCTACGTGCTAGTCTGGTACGGAGCCCTAGACGAGTCCCTCGGGCCGGCGGCGCCGCTCTCCCGCCTCTGGCTCGAGGGCGGCGCCCTGCACGGCCACACGCCGCAGCTACACAACTTCCGGATCAACCTAGTTCCGGTGCAAGGTTGGTACCAAGGCTTAGGCAGTATGGGTTACGATTGTTATGAATTATGCTCATCACCGTTAATAGACCTTATGTGGTCATAGATTCTTTGGCGGGAATTTAAAAAAGGCGGGTGTAATTTTTTCGTGAAAATTTTCTAAATTGTAATTATATTGTAAAAAGTTGTGTAAACTATATGTAAATAGCATAAATTTGTACATAAAGTTATCTTAAGTTAGAAATTAATGTAAATATCTGCTCGACGATGGCCGGTGATGTGGAACCTGGGGGGGAAACTCCCGATGGTCCACCGGTGAAAACTACTAAAAGGTTATTAGATAAAAACGGCGGCGGCGGGTCCGTAAGTAATGAAAAACTGTATCAACCATACTTTAAACCTGGTTACAAAAGACTATATCCTGAACATGCATTAAATAGTGAATTTAAAGTGTTTGTGGAAAGTGACAATAATGAAAGACTAGGCAACAAAAGCCCCATTTATTTGAACCATATATTTACACAAAACGTGAAAGGTGTCGTGTCCGTGCATCGGGTTAATGCAAATAAATTGGCAGTCATATTTAAGCAATTCAATACGGCGAATAACTTTTTGACCAACGAGGCGTTTATGACTAATTACCATGTAAAGGCTTATATCCCGGCAAAGGAAATAGAAAAGACGGGAATAATTCGTTTTGTCCCGACAAATATCTCAAACAAGGACTTATTCACAAAATTGTCATCCAACTATGACATTCTCGCTGTGAGGCGTTTCACGAAAAGGGTGGGCGAGGAACGGGTACCACTGCAGACAGTGAGTATCACCTTCCTCTCCAACTCTTTACCGGACAGTGTACAATATGACCTGTTTTCATACAGGGTGTTTGAATATGTACCCCCACTACTGCAGTGTTTTAAATGTTTTAAATTCAACCATGCAGCTAAAATCTGTAACAGCCGACAGCGTTGCTCCATTTGCTCGGGCGACCACTTCTATAAAGAATGCGATAAACCAACGGAGTTATGTTGTGCTAATTGTAGCGGGCCACACCTGGCAATTTCCAAGACGTGTCCAATAAAACTTAAAAAACTTACGGAAAAAAAAACAAACATCACATATGCTTCGAAGGCAGAAACACGAAAGCTCGAGTTTCCGCCCCTAGAAAAATCAGTAATGACTACACAATCACAAAGCAGTTCAACTGTTTCTACACCTAAAGAAATACCTAAACTAAATATTAAACAAGAATTAATGAAAAATCCAGAACTTATGAATGCCATAATCTGCTCTTTAGTAGAATTAGGCAACAAGACAGACTCTAACCCAATCACTCATAACTTAATTCAAGACATATTACTCAAAAATATTCCTTAATGGATCCCTCGTACATTCGTATAGCTCATTTTAATATACAGTCAGTTACAAATAAAAAACCGTTGCTAATTAATTTCTTAAAAAATCATAATATTGATGTTTGTCTTCTTAATGAAACTTTTTTGAAACCGACCACAGCTTTTAGAGTTCCTAATTATAACATTTTCTGTAAATATTCCGCTAATGGTCGTGGCGGAGTTGCAATACTTGTTAAAAATATATATAAACATACATTTATACAAACTACTTTCTATGAAACTATACAAAATGTAGCAGTATCAATTGAGACCAGCACAGGACCATTAACTGTGTTGTGTGTGTATTGTCCTCCTAACCGGCCACGCTTAAGATTAGACAGACTTAAAAATATAATTCAAAATTTACAATCCCCGTTAATAATATCCGGAGACTTTAATGCTCATCATATCTCATTTGGCTGTGCAACTAATCAATCAAGGGGCAACATCCTGTTTGATATAATAAGTGATTTAAACTTATGTATTTTAAATGATGGAAAACCAACTACAGTTACCTATCCGTATAGAAACCCTTCGGCGATAGATGTTAGTCTGTGTAGCGCAAGTATAGCACCTCTATGCGAGTGGCAAATCCATGATGACCCTATGGGCAGTTATCACTACCCTACTATAATTAATTTATTAATTTCCCCTGAAAAATATCAAATCAACGATCCAATAGATAAATTCTTATATAAGAAAGCTGACTGGGATAAGTATAATGAATATTCAGAAAAAATCTTCTCTGCGTTTTCTTTTAATGACGATGATTCTATTGAGTTGTACGAAAAGTTTTGTTCGGAACTTAATGTATTAAAAGTACAATGCATTCCAAAATTTCAACGTGATAATTTTTTTACTAGTCGTCCACCTGTTCCTTGGTGGAATAAACAATGTGAGGATAGTGTTATTAAATCCTACGAGGCTTTAAAATTTTATAGGGCTAATCCGTCTATAGAAAATTACATAGCGTATAAAAAACTTGATGCTCTTAAAAAAAGAACAATAGCATTGGAAAGGACTAGTAGTTGGCGTAGTTATTGTGCTTCTATAAACCGATGTACACCTATTGGTACAATATGGAATAATATTAAGCGTTTCAAAGGGATTAAAGGTAAACAACAAAATAAAAATGATGAATTTATAGAACCATTTATAAATAAATTAGCTCAAGGTTCAATTAATGATCCCAGCTCTATAGAAATGTTATTTGAAATTAACAACGCTAATGATGAGTCTAAGTATCTTATAGAACCATTTACTTGGGAAGAATTTATTTTAAGCTTACAGTCAAGGAAAAATACCACTCCAGGCCTAGACGATATACCATATTTGCTAATAAAGAAACTGCATACTACCGGAAAAAAAGTTTTACTTAGAATTATGAATTTACTTTGGTCACAGGCAGCAATACCTGCCTCTTGGAAAACACAATGCGTAATACCAATTTTAAAATCGGACAAGCCTCCTAGCCAGGCAGACTCTTATCGACCTATATCTCTCTCATCATGTATTGGTAAAATCTTTGAGAACATGTTGAAGACTAGACTTGATTGGCATATTGAGGCAAACAATATATTGCCTTCTTTTCAAAATGGCTTCCGACGAGGTAAAAGCTGTTCTGACAGTTTCTTATCTCTTATCTCGGATTTGAAATTGGCTAAATACAACAAGTCAAATGCTGTTTGCATATTTTTGGATGTGCAAGGAGCATTTGACAATGTTGATCCTACTATATTAGTGAAAGTTCTATCTAATCTAAATATTCCTGGTAAATTATGCCAGTGGATATTCCATTTTTTGGATAATAGACATTTATATGTTAAATTTAATAATATATTACATGGACCAAGACAAATTTCCAAAGGCACAATGCAAGGAGCAACGCTGTCTCCTCTTTTGTATAATTTGTATACTAGCCAGATTACCTCATTTGTAAATAGTTCCAATGTAAATATACTGCAATTTGCAGATGATCTAGTAATATATTCCACTAACTCAAATTTAGATGTAGCTAAAGCAAATATCAATAATGCTTTAAATGAACTTTACTTATATTATAACAATTTCTTAAACTTAAAGATTAACCCTGATAAAAGTAAGTTGCTAATATTGAGTAAAGATACAACAAATGTAAATATTGTATATAATAATGAGGTTATCAAAGAAGTTGCTTCTCATAAGTTCCTAGGTGTAGTAATAGATAATAAGTTAAATTTTGATTTGCATGCTAAGCATATAGTTAATAATTCCACAAAAGGATTAAATATTTTGAGATGTCTTGCGGGCATATCTTGGGGGGCTGACCCTCAAGTACTGTCCTTGTTATATAAAACTCTTGTACGAAGTCACTTTGACTATAGTTTTCTAGTACATATGAACACTGTACATACACATAAATTAGAAATAATACAAAATAAGGCAATGCGAATAATATCAGGTGCAATGTGTTCCACCCCAATAAGAGCAATGGAAGTAGAAACTAAAACAATGCCTTTACCTGCAAGATGGGTGATGTTAGCCAATAGATATTTAATAAAATTATATGCTAAAAATAATGAAAGTTTGATTAGGAGAATAAAGTCACATCCTAGAATCCCTCAGTTAACAACACTACTCTTACAGATAGAGGAAAAGTTTCCTAACATGTATCAAAATGCAATTTGGCCATGTTATCAAGATAGTTTTAATAGTAAATTGTTAGACATTAAAGTTTGCACCAAAACTATCAACAGTAACACAGATTTTCTATATTTCTTGTCACAAATTCCAAATTATTATAAATTGTACACAGATGGTAGTAAGGCAGTCTCCCATGTTCGTAGTGCAGTATATGATCCGCAGACTAAATTTGTACAAAGTTTCAGACTGGATAATGCATGTTCCATATTCACGGCAGAAGCATATGCAGTATTTGAAGCCCTGAAAGTAGTTAAAAGAATTTCTGAATTTGAATATTTCTTTATCTTTACTGATTCACTTAGTGTAATATATGGCTTGCAAAATAATCAGTTTCATTACAAAAATAATTTTATATTGTATAAAATCAAAGAAATGTTATTTTATCTCAAAAATAATAATGTGCATATTAACTTTATGTGGATTCCTTCGCATAGTGGTATTACGGGCAATGAAGTTGCAGATAAAGCTGCTAGCTTAGGAATTAATGAATTAGATGTAAGATATAGTTTTAAAATACCAATGACTGATTGTCAAGCTGCTATAAAGAATGATGCAGTGAAGATGTGGCTTGATATATGGACAAAAGATAGACAGACTAAAGGAAAATGGTATGCCAGTGTTCAATCAGACTTACCTGGCAAGCCTTGGTATGAGAAAGTTAAGATGAATAGCCGTGACTTTATTACCACCATGAATAGGCTGAGGTTCGGCCACAACTGTGCTCCAGCACACTTAGCGAGACTGTCAATAATACCCGATGGCACGTGTCCTCACTGCCAGGATAGCAGTGTTGGAGATATAGAACACCTTGTATTTCAATGTCAAGCTTTTGCATTTCATAGATTGATCCTAGCAAGTGAATTAAGTGAAGTGTTTAAAAATAATGTCCCCCGCCGCCTAACCGACATTCTCTCAAATATCGACAGTTACGTTCCGTTATACAAATACATAAAAAATACAGTTTTGAAGATATAGTGAAGTGAAGTGCAAATAAAATAACTAATGCATTCTATGCTATTTAACTCTTTACATTAAGTGTTAATAATCAAACAAAGACTTGGCTTAAAGGACTTGTATCCAGGCCATAAACATTAAAAAAAAAAAAAAAAAAATAGACCTTATGTCTTTGTAGTAAGGTTTAAGAATTATCATTACACTCGGCCATCCTGCTACCGCTGCGACCCCCTGGGCTTTAGAAATTTCAATACTCGGCCATTCTGCTAGCGCTGCGACCTCGTGGATTCTAGCAATCTCCACACTCCGCCATCCTGCTTGCTTCACATCTTTATGTGATCCTGGTAATTACATTCTGCCTTCATACTGACCCTACCTGTTAGTCAACCTAGTTGCGGTGCAAGGTTAATTAACATACCTGGGATAACTGGGGTGGGGGCAAGTTATAGGGATTTGATATCGATTAAAAAGATGTCGATGTAAATATAATAAAATATGTGCTTATTGAACATTATCGATTAGAGTACAGAGGTTCGATGTCATATCTGATATCGGGCCTCTTGTATGCAGTTGTCATCTTAATCAAAATGACAATTTAAATATTGACATTTTAATATTAATTGTATATTTTGAAAACTAATTTAAAATAAACGCGTTACTACCCGTTTAAACTTATTTTTTATTTTAATTGAAGATTAAGTACCTAATATTTATTTATGCCGAATAACATTTTGATGTTGTCATTTACAGTAACATCGATATATTTTTAGTCGATAAAATATTTTGCTACATCACTTTCGTATAAATGCCCCGAGTTATCCCAGGTATGTTAATTAATAGTCAATAGTTAATAGTAACTTCTAAAAATATGCCATGCTCAATATTGTGTACACTGAGCATGGCCCGACATGCTCTTGGCCGGTTTTTTAAAACTTATATTTTTTACAGGCAAGGTCTTACACACATCATTCTCCGAAGGCCACGCACCAGGGCTCCATCTTCTGAAAGAGAAGTTCTACTCTCTCTTAAAGGCCGAGCCACATCCTACTTTTGGAAGAATCGCAGTCCTTAGTCCTGATGATGAGTTGAGAAACAAGGTAATTTGATTATTGAGTTGTCACACAGGCATTGTTTCATTAAAGAGCCAATTTTGTGTTGTATTTGATTTTCTTTGTTTTGAATGAAGACATTTTAATGATGACATGATCTTACTCGATTCGTCCACCTGTTCTCGATATAGCATATGTAATGTATGTGTCCTATCTATCATCATTTTCTCATTTTGGTTATTACATCTACAACTATCGTTGATTTTCTTATTTTATAGTTATTTTGAGTGATTGAAGTGTTACTGACCATTTATTTATTGAAGATTGATGACGGGCAGTAGCGTCATCGTACACACTGCGATCCGCTTTTAGAGCGTGATGAGTGAGTGAGTGGGCATATGCCTCCTAATTCGACCACACGCATAAGTGAACTAGAATACGCTGCTGATGATGATTGCCGTCTGGTGACGGCAGCAAGAATACCTTTGTCATCACCCCAACTCTACCCGTGGGTGTCGTAAGAGTCGACTAAGGGATTGAAGTGTCTCATTGATAGAAGATTGATGATGGGCAGCGTCATCAAAGTGGACACTACTGCGATCGCCAACCTGCTTGACCAGCGTGGCGATTATGGGCATTTATGGAGAGGCCGTAACGATACATTAAGAACGACGGCAGTAAGAATACATTTTGTCACCACCCCAACTCCTCCTGCGGGTGTTGTCGTAAGAGTCGACTAAGGGATTGAAGTGTCACTGACCACTATTTGATAAAAGATTGATGCAGCATCATCATAGTGGACACATTACTGCGATCGCCAATCCGCTTGCCCAGCGTGGCGATTATGGGCATTTACCTCCTAATGCGTATAGTTAATAGGATATACTTATACGTTAATAGGAGAGGCCTACGTCCAGCAGTGGACTGTGATAGGCTGATGACGTGACGTGACGATGGAGAGGCCTACGGCCAGCAGTGGACTGAGATTTGATGATGTGATGAATTTTATTTCCCAGGAAACAGACGTAAACTTCGTGCCAATCCAGATGATAGTCGAACCTCCGTTCATCATGGATGTAGTGTTTACCATAGAAGACCTACCTACGCCGCCGCTGAAGGGCGACGAATATACCAGGGTGCTAGAAGATAGGAAGAGATTCTTCAACGACGAGTTTGAGAGGAAGTTCGGGTTGAAACAGAAGAAGTAAGTGTCATATAATATTGCAGGCTTTTTATTGTTTTTTTTTTCTCTTTATTGGCGCCATCACTGTGAAAAAAAAAATATGAATGATGTCTTAAAACTTTTAGATGCCTTCATTAAAAAGGCAATAATGTCATGTGGTTTTAAATTTTTCATTGAAAGCTGCGAAAGATTTTTCTTAGCAGTCTTATAACAGTTTTTAAAAACCTAGTCCAAGATAACAGGCAAGCCATCAGTAAACCTTATGGGGTTTTCGTTTTCCAAAGAAACTCCACTATCCTTCCACTATCAAATGTCCTAAATGTGGCTTTCACTGCGTCATCGTCATCTTTTATGAAGTAGATCCGTTTTACGATGCATCACCAGTGACTCTGTAGCGTCAACGTTTTTTAAGCTACGGTAACCTTAAAATTTAAATGAACTGGAGACATTCTAAAATTTGATGTTTCTCTCTATTGGGCTTTTTACTATGTTAGTTTCGTAACTTGTACTGTTTGTTCCAGCTACACGGACCAGGACATCAGCATAGCGCAAGCAGCGCTGTCCAACATGGTTGGCGGCATCGGTTACTTCTACGGCGCGGGCCGCGTGCGCTCGCCCTACACGAGGGAGCCCGTGCCCTACTGGCGGGCGCCGCTCTACACGGCAGTCCCTAGCAGGTCAGTTTTGTGGGAAAATAGGACCATTCCACATTGAAAAATCCCAAAATAGCAAACATGTACTAGCCACTGCAAGAGTCAAAAGCTACCAGGAGTACATAAGTTAGTAAGAGGCTATTTGGACACATCGCACTAGAACATCAAGGCAGCTCTTCATCGTGGTGGTGGGGAGTGGTTGAACATCATGAACATGGTATCAAAAATTGGTCTAAAAGCAGCGTTTTGGGGATGAAACGCAAGTCGTTGTAGGAAAATAAGAACCTTATCCTCAGTGGAAAATCCCAAAGTAGCAGAAAGTGTGTAAGAATTTTGGAGTCAAATCTACCAGGACTCTATAAGCAACTAAGAGGCTATTAAGACACGTAACGCTAGAACATCAGAGATACAGCTCTTCATTGGTGGTGGGCGGCATTGCCTGGTATCAAAATTGGTCTAAATGGAACATTTTGAGGATGAAAGCTACCAGGAGCGCATAAAACAGCGCTGTCCATCATGGTGGGCGGCATCGGATACGTGCGCTCGCCCTACACGAGGGAGCCCGTGCCCTACTGGCGGGCGCCGCTCTACACGGCAGTCCCTAGCAGGTCAGTTTTGTGGAAAAATAGATGGAATATTACACCATATCACAGTAAAAAATCCCAAAATAACAAAAACTGGACTGCAAGAAACATTTTGGAGTCAAAAGTTACCTGGGAAAATAGATGGAACGTTTAAGTTAAAGAGGCTATTAGGACACGTGACGCTATAACGTCAGGTCAGACACAGCCATCCAACATGGTGATGAGCTGATGAGCGGTATTCTACTGAAGATGGTATCTAAAACTGGTCTAGAAGAAGAATTTTGAGGATGAAAGCTACCAGGAGCGCATAAAACAGCGCTGTCCAACATGGTGGGCGGCATCGGCTACTTCTACGGCGCGGGCCGCGTGCGCTCGCCCTACACGAGGGAGCCCGTGCCCTACTGGCGGGCGCCGCTCTACACGGCAGTCCCTAGCAGGTCAGTTTCGTGGAAAAATAGGACCATTCCACATTGAAAAATCCCAAAATTGCAAACATTGATTGGTCTGCAAGAGTCAAAAGCTACCAGGAATACGTAAGTTAGTAAGAGGCTATTTGGACACATCGCACTAGAACATCAAGGCAGCTCTCCAACATGGTGGTGGGGAGCGGTTGAACATCATGAACATGGTATCAAAAATAGGTCTAAAAGCAGCGTTTTCGGGATGAAACACAAGTTGTTACAGGAAAATAAGAACCTTATCCTCAGTGGAAAATCCCAAAGTAGCAGAAATTTGTGTGTAAGAATTTTGGAGTCAAATCTACCAGGACTCTATAAGTTACTAAGAGGCTACTGGGACACGCAATCAGAGGCTCTTCATTGGTGTCGCATTGGTGTCGGAATTGTCTGAACATGGTATCAAAATTGGTCTAAATGGAACATTTTGATCATGAAAGCTACCAGGAGCGCATAAAACAGCGCTGTCCAACATGGTGGGCGGCATCGGCTACTTCTACGGCGCGGGCCGCGTGCGCTCGCCCTACACGAGGGAGCCCGTGCCCTACTGGCGGGCCCTACCGCTGTACACGGCTGTACCTAGCAAGTTAGTTTAGTGGGAAAATAGGGCCATTCTAAATTGAAAAATTCCAAAATAGCAAACATGCACAATAGCCACTGCAAGAGTCAAAAGCTACCAGAAGTACATAAGTTAGTAAGAAGCTATTTGGACACGTGCGGCCAAAACGTCAAATGATCAGATCTCCAATGGTGGTATTGGTTTGGTAGTGGGCGGCATCGGCTGAACATGGTATCAAAAATGGGTTGAAATGTTATCTTTTTACGACTATCAGGAGCGCATAAGAAATATAAGAATAGTTGAACTATATTCATGAAGGGTATTCTCATTGTCACCAGATCATTCTTCCCCCGCGGCTTCTTGTGGGACGAGGGTTTCCACGGATTGCTCATCCAGCGCTGGTCTCCGGAGATCCAGATGGATATAGCGGCCCACTGGCTGGACCTCATCAATGTTGAAGGCTGGATACCCAGGGAGCAAATACTGGGTAAGTAAACGATATTCTGGAACTTTATTTAAGTTCATAAGCACCCAGATCTTGAGGAGTTATACAACGATTGCAGCTTACTGTTTGCTAGCTTCGTTAGCTTTATTAACCACACTTGACAGCCCAATCAACTTAGCACTCTTAGCAGGAGCTATGAAACTTTCCAAGTAAGTAATCAATTTAGCACGTGATTGAACACTGGCTGACGCTAGATGGTTTAGTCCAACTTATCCCAATATGTCAAAGAAATTATGTTAAAATTTAACATTTTGGGCTAGAGAGGTACTAGGAGGCCATAATTTATTTTTCATCACACTTGCTGTCTAAGCGCGCCATTGCTTGCGCGCGCAGCGGGAGTAATAGAAAAGTGAAATTCCCTAGGGAGTATTAGAAATGTCAGTACGTCCTTTAATAATATTATGTCTTAAAACTTATTTTTTGGTTGGCAAGTGTGATGAAAAACATTGTATGCATCACGGTCCGTAAGCGGAATACTAACTCGAGTCATAAAAACCCCCCACCTAACGGCGTCGGGCTTCTAACACTCTCGTTAGTAATTCCGTACTTACCTCCCTTGATGCACAATGTACTATTTCTGCCCTCCGACCTGCAAACAGCACTTTTCCGGCCGCTGCGCTAAACTGTTAAACCGTTAAAGTTGCCGCCTGCCGGCTCCGTTGAGCAGAAAAATAGTATACACGCCTCGGCCGTTTAATGGGAAAGCCTCTGATCACGTGTTTGTCGGCCTCGGCTTCGCTGTAGGTGTGTATACTATTTTTCTGCTCATCGGAGCCGGCAGGCGGTAACTTAGATTAGCGCAACGGCCGGCAATGTGCTGTTTGCTGGCTGGAGGGCAGAAATAGTACATTACTACCGAGGCCGGGAAGTGACTGGTTGCCGGCCGAATATATGTAGACGGCCGAGCGAAGCGAGGCCGGCTAGTATTCGGACGGCAACCCGTCACTTCATGGCCGAGGTATGTATAATGCTTTTCTCAAACATGCAATGAAATGAAACAAAAAAATGTATCTTCTTTCTAAGAAATTATAAGTCAACTACATAACTAAGTCTTTGAAACACAACAAAAGTCAAATACGACACCGACACCTCATTTTTTTTTAAGATTAACCTGTTTGAAAGTTGCAAATTTTTTATTTAAAAAAGCGGTATTAGACGACGCGGTCGGTTGGGTCCAATTAATCGCATGCAGTGATCGGGGCCGACGGATCGCGCCGTATAATACTGCTTTTTAAATATTATTTTGAGTAGTTATTATACATTTATTTTAAATTACATAATTTAAATACCTAATTATAACTGCAAAATTTTTCCAACCATTTTTTTAATACTAATATTACTTACAGATAATTATTGGCTAAAAGCCAAGATGCCAGGTCACAACCCTATGTCAAATGAAAATTAAAAAAGAGGTACTTGCCGGCCTAGGCCGGCAACGAGCTACTTCCCGGCCACTTTTTTGGCACTTAACTACGACATTTCATTGCATGTTTGAGAAAAAATAATATACACACCTCGGCCTTTAAATGTGAAAGCCACGGATCACATTACACGTCATCCGAGACATTTCTCACTTAAACGGCCTTGGCATGTAATCTACTAATGTACATCTCGCTAGAACATGAGTTCTATGGACACTGCCTCTGAATACCAACATTATCGACTACCTTAGGTTCTTGTGGGACGAAGGTTGGCTCAAGTTGGCCTCCAGAGGTAGATCCAATTAGCCATATGTTATGTCGGTATTGATGGCAGCAACACCTAAGGGTGCAGATATTTGATAAGGTCTGGGGTATCGTGACAGCATAGTTCATGACCATTGTTTCTTACAAATAAGACAATATCTTTCATATTTTCCCATGTTACCAGGAACGGAGGCGTTAGCAAGAGTCCCCAAAGAGTTCGTCGTCCAAAGCAACGCGGCAGCCAATCCGCCAATGCTTCTCATAACCATAGCCCATCTAGTCAAAACGCAGCCTGAACTCTTCCAGCCTCAGCGACCGCTGCGAAGGACGCTCAACCGCATGTTCACGAGACTGCAGGTCAGTTATGGTAGCCTGGTACTTTTGTATACAAAGTGCTTGAAATTTTCCTTTAGCAATCCTTGTTTGACAACTGCTTCTAGAAAAATCTAGAAATTTCTAGTTTGTAACAAAAACTAATGCAATACCATAACTACATTAACTACCCTCGTAAGGCCCATGGTCCTACCTGTAGGATGTAGGACTTATCAACAACGAACAAATTTAAATTATGAAATTAGAACAGAGTTGCATTTGTTTTGTGTCGTAAAATTTTCTGTCAAACTGAAATCAACTTTATTACCCACCAAGTAGGAAAAGTTTCAATGACAATTTTTGGAAATTTCTCTTGTATGGCTCGTCCTTAGGAGGCTATGATAGTCTTCATAAAGTCCACCTAGTCGAAACAGAGCCTGAGCTCTTCCAGCCTCAACGACCGCTGCGAAGGACGCTCAACCGCATGTTCACGAGACTGCAGGTCAGTTATGGTAGCCTGGTACTTTTGTATGGACAGCGTTCCTTAAATGTCTACGCTCCATAAAACCTTGTTTGACAGTGCTGCATCTAGGTAAGGTGGAAGTACTAGTTACCCGACGCTGTACCAATACCAACTCGTCAACATAGATAGCTTGAGTTGCCATCGATAAGATAAAATCAACTATTAGGGCATTTAAACGATAAATTGATGTGCCTTTAATGCTTCATATCCCAACTTTGAAATAATTAGCTTTTATATCTTTATTTATATAATTTTACGATAGGCTGACATTTATTAGGACTGAGTGTTAATATTTCAAAGTCCCAAATTGTGATATTCAAACTTGTACTGAGTTACCACCTATTGGGACTGCCAGCAAAAGCACCTAACACTTACTCGTAGAATGGAGTTGATTAAGAAAATTTGTAATTTTGAGAAGTTTCGATATTGTCACCCTATAAAATAAATACTATTTAACAAAACTTGCAAACTTCTTTCCCAAAACACATGACAATATTTTATGTAGATTTACTTTATATACACGGTGCTCGCGAGCATTGCGAAAGATTTTAACTATACATTCTAGACATCAAAATAAACAAAAAATATTATGAGACCTAATGTCAATTCCACCAAAAAAATTTTTTTTTTCTTTTTTTAGATTTTTTGAATACTTTTTAACATTTCCAGTACTTTTTATCATAACAACAATTTGATTAAATTATTTATTTAAATTGTTTTTTTTAGGTACAGGTTATTTCGTCAAGTCTATCCGTATTTTTTTATTGTCAGGCAAAAGGTGTGGTAATTTTAAAACACATTGTGGTAGCATTGTAATAAAAAAGAAGTTAAATGACGAGTTACGTCGAAAAACTTATTTCGAAAAAATGTTGATTATCTCTGAAACCAAGCCGAATTCAGGAAATTTTATTTAACATTAAAGACTCTAAACAAATGGTCAGGAATCCAGCATTAAAATCTTTCGCAATGCTCACGAGCACCGTGTATATTATATGAGCAAAATATCGTGATTCTAATAATTTTTATCTACATCCATATCATAAGTTGTCTACAATATGTTTAGCGGCGGTAAGCAAATAGCCTACTTTAAGAAATCTGTATCTGTGGGTGTATCATAATTTTTACTTTACGATATCGGCAACCGATATCTTAATCACAATTAAATTTCGAACATTCTGTTAAAAAGAAAAAACACACTTTAACTTCGATTATCGAATTAATCGATTTGTAATTTCATTCACATTAAAATTCATATTCCATACATTCTTCTAAATGTCGAATACTGAGAATCGATTTGAGAATCGATATCGACTCAAGACCTTACCTGGTTTATGAATAAAAAAAAACTAATGTCAGTTCAGTCATTTGTTTTGTTTTAATTGTTTCAAACAAGGAGGTTGGAGGGTTGCCTATAGGTTACACACTAAAGAGGTCCGTGCTCTGTGGTTTCAAACATACAACTTTTTTGGACTGTTGACTTGAAAGTTAAATATTATCGAGTTCGTTGTGAAATATTTACACTGAAAAATTATTTATGACGACAAAGACAGTGATGTTAAAATGTGTGAAACACCACCAGAAATCCGGGACGCCGCTACAACCGTGACCAATAATTTGCTGCCACAAAAATAAACATATTGTAGAAAACTTATTATATGCATGTAGATAAAGTTATGTATGTGACTGTACATAATTAGGCATTAAACACTCGTGTGATCTTATTATGAAACTCGCCTACGGCTCGTTTCATAAAACCACACTCATGTTTAATGCCTCTTATTATGCGCCAGCCACATAAATAACTATTAATTCTCTTTTTACATGTTACGCACTGGTACTTCCACCTTAGCATAATTTAGAACATTTAAGTTACAAAAATCTGGTGGTCTAGGCCACCATCATAATTCAGAAGAAGTTCATAGTCATGAGTATCGTGACATTCATAATCATAACTATAGCCCATCTAGTCAAAACGCATTTTGAAAAATGCACAACCGAATGTTTAAGAGGCTGCAGGTAAGTAGTTATGCTTGCCTGGTATTTTGGTATACAAAGCACTTCTTACATTTTACCGTTTCCAGCTTTTTGGAAAATCTAGAATTATCTAGTTTGTTACTTTGGTCCATGGCAGAATCGGCATAAGCGTACCCAGTCCAGCCCCACTATAATCATAGGCCCACCTAGTCAAAACCCATAAGAGTATGTATGTTTCCAGAGCTGGTACCAATGGTTCCAGTCGTCTCAGAAAGGCGACGAACCCACTACCTACCGCTGGCGAGGGAGAGAGGACGACGGGTTGCAACTCAACCCGAAAACCTTAACTTCTGGATTGGATGACTATCCAAGGTAATCCTTTACTTCTTTACTTCCGTTGAGTACCTATATCCTGATTCGTGCATCCAAATGTCATGGCTTTCAAAGATTTCAAATCAAATCATGTATGTAATCATACACAATACCAAATAAAAAAAGACTACTTTGGTGGAATGAGTCGTCGCCAACGCCTAAAGAGCATACTCGTATTCAGTGACGACAGAAACCCATAAAACCTATGCCTCTTGTATTTATCTATACAGGGTGTTTGGTCAGCGGTGTCCGAGCTTTTAAGGGCTTAAACTACAATCAATTTCATCGATAAATTACCATGCAATTTTTTTTGTGCCAACTATAATTCAATCTCGTTAGAGAGCTCATTAGATAAGCAAACTAATTAAGCTAAACATTCGACTCAACTATTTCAAAAACAAGGCCAAAAAAAAACATTAAAAATTTAACACCATAATTACAGTTATACCTTAAGTACTTTAGGAATCACAAGATTTGATTGTAGTTCAAGCCCTTAAAAGCTTCGACACCGCTGATCAAACACCCTGTATATCATCGACACAGCAAATCTTCTTTGGCAATGGGCATGATGACTGGCAACTCAAATCAGCATCTTTTTTCGAACTGTCAAAACGATCACCACTATGAAATTTTATATGAAATACTCAAAAGTGACGTCACGTTTGAGTACTGTCAAATGACCTACTCTTTTAAGTTCTTTTCAATTTATTAAATAGAAATTCTGTACAAAAATTACTGCAATCTACATCTTAGTAATAATTTATTCGTGTATTATGTCGTGCATAATGTTAAATAATTTATTTTAACTACAGTCATCATCCCTATTCGCAGAGGACACCTCTGCAATTTCAGCCTTCCATAGGCAACGCTCGCTAGCTTACCAAGATACAAATCCAAAAGGATTGTACAGTCACCACACGGGATTGTTGAGCCACTTGCCACTGTTCGCAACTTGGTCGAATATACGCTTTTGTTTCGCTATTATTCGCTATTTATTATTTATTGTTCGCTATTTTTCCGGAAGCTGACGTTACTATAGTTACGTTAAAACATCCGCTTTAGACCTGGAGACGTCAATCTAACTTCAGAGCCTGGTAATTTCGTTCACTTTCCTTTTAACGGCTGTCACTGACAGGTATTTTTTTAAAGTTAGAATTTCAGTCAGAAACTATCAAGTTTCTATTATAAATTTTTATGGCTACTGACAGATTATAGGATTATGGTAGATTGTCAAAGGTTACCTACCATATTTCTACAAAGGTTACATTACATAAGTTTTCAACTAACGTCAACTGAGCTGTAACGAATGATAATAAAGACAGCAATAGCATTTGTCTCTGTCAATGAAAAAAAGAATTTAAAAATTGCTCGATAACATGCCTATTTATATAAATATGAATGGAAAAAATACCTCGCCTATTAATATCTGATAAATCATGGCTTCCGATTTGAATCAGAATCGGAATCAGAATATTTATTTGTATAAACATAGGTAGATACATAAAGGTGGTAACATTTTGATTAAATTTTAGAGCACTATGTTTTACCCACATGTTGAAGCAAATACGAATAAATTACTAAACGGTTTTAGACAAACCTATGAAGAACTGTTGTTATCCAGTTTCCTCTAAGAACAACGACATCTAGCGTCTAATAATGGCCGATGACTAATCCTTAATTCTCGTAGACGAAGAAATTATTATTTCAACTAGTTTGATACACTGAAATTTTGACGCAACAAAGATTCGTGTGGGCCGTGTGGTGACGGCAGTAAGAATACATTTGTCATCACCCCAACTCCTCCTGTGGGTGTCGTAAAAGTCGACTAGGGGATTGAAGTGTCACTGACCATTTTACAAGATTGATGATGGGCAGCAGCGTCATCATAGTGGACACATTACTGCGATCGCCAATCCGCTTGCCCAGCGTGGCGATTATGGGCATTTACCTCCTAATGCGTCTATACGGATAGTTAATAGGAGAGGCCTACATCCAACAGTGGACTAACATAGGCTGGTGATGATGATGATGATGATGAAAGATTCGTATTTGACTGACATATCATCGGGGAACATCGGTCATGTCGCGATCGTGCCTACTAACGAAAAATACCGAACCCATAATATTTTACACGACCAAATTGCATTCATTGCCAAGTGGCTCAACATTCCCATGTGGTGACTGTACTAAAAGTACCAGGCGCGCATACTTACGAAGAGCAACATTTCAGAGCGTTGCACCCGTCGAGCATAGAGCGGCACGTAGACCTGCGTTGCTGGATGTACGCGGCTGCTGATGCTATGGCGACCATCGCTTATTAGAATTATCTATCTACAGAATTAAACATCATAAATAATCTATACTTTCCTTGCTCTTATACAGTGTGTTAACATGATGCAGGCTTTTATTTGAACCGAGGATTGAGATGCAGATTCTTAGCCAAACCATGTGCATTATTTGTTTAAAAATCCTAATTTTAAAAGTAATTATCTTTCTAAGGAAACTTAATTGAGAAGCAATGTACTTGACAATGACAGATCGCAGCTACTCGCAACGTTTGACAACTAAGCAGTACACGCGTTACATTGATCGTTCGAACGAAATAAAAATAATTGTACAGTTAATTTAAATATTTGTCAACTCTTAATACTTGAAAACGATTGCCAGTAATGCGTATTATTACCCATTTTCTTAAAAGCCTGGGTCATGGTAACACACTGTATACTCACATCGCAGTACCTACTTATTGTCAAAGTAGTCAGTGTTGTTTCTACTTTTAAATATGGTCGCGAGCGCTTTAAGGAGGAAGTGCTATGACGACAAAGATCCATGGAACCTATCTCTCTTGTCCCTTTTACCATCGACACAGTAAATCCTACAGCGCTGGAAACGCGCATGTGACACCTCTGCCTTTTCAGGCGTCCATTTGTCCTAAAGGGTTGTATTGAAAGTACCAGGCGCACATACTTACGAAGAGCAACATTTCAGAGCGTCGCACCCGTTGAGCATAGAGCGGCACGTAGACTTACGTTGCTGGATGTACGCGGCCGCTGAAGCTATGGCGACCAAGCTTATTTATTAGAATCTGTGCTGTCGATGCTCGCAGTAGTCATTCATAGTTTTGAGTCAAGGTTTTGAGTTTCTACACTTGTAAATACGGTCCAGCACTCAGGGGGAAGTACTATGATGACAGAGACCCATAGAACCTATCTCTCTTTTCCTCTTTTCCATACAGTAAATCATGAGTAAATCCTACAGCGCGCGCTTAACACTACAGGCATTTAGGCATTTCATAGGCTACTAGTACGGGAGCTTACCAAAATATTCATTACCAAGTACCAGGCGCGCATACTTACGAAGAGCAACATTTCAGAGCGTCGCACCCGTCCAGCATAGAGCGGCACGTAGACCTGCGTTGCTGGATGTACGCGGCCGCTGAAGCTATGGCGACCAAGCTTATTTATTAGAATCTGTGCTGTCGATGCTCGCAGTAGTCATTCATAGTTTTGAGTCAAGGTTTTGAGTTTCTACACTTGTAAATACGGTCGCCAGCACTCAGGGGGAAGTACTATGATGACAGAGACCCATGGAACCTATCTCTCTTTTCCTCTTTTCCTCTTTTCCATACAGTAAATCCTACAGCGCGCGCTTTAACACTTAGGCATTTCATAGGCTTATAGTACGGGAGCTTACCAAAATATTCATTACCAAGTACCAGGCGCGCATACTTACGAAGAGCTACATTTCAGAGCGTCGCACCCGTCCAGCATAGAGCGGCACGTAGACTTACGTTGCTGGATGTACGCTGCCGCTGATGCTATGGCGACCATCGCTGATGTCCTACAGAGGGATACTACGAGGTAAACCATAGTTTACACTATTATTTTGTCTTGTAGCAGGAGTGAGTACTGAGGATGGCTACTGAGTAACTTTAACTAAAAAGACAATCAGTTTACTTATAATATCATTAACATAATTATTCGGCGCTGAATATAATCTTCCCTTTTGCTTCGAGACACTTTGTGCGCGGGGTCCGAGCGCGGTTTTTTTTTTTAGAATTGTTGTAAAGACGAGAAGGGTTGGAAGAAAATGATTATGACGGGAAAATTATTATTCTCGCTCAAATAATAAGCATTGTGAAACGCTGCCGACTCAAAAGTTGTCCGTATGTTAAGCGACAATGGTACCTTTTAATTGAAAATGAAAAAAAATCTAATTCGTACAAGAGTGACTAATGAAATCCGATTACTAAACCGAGGGTTTTCATAACTCGAGCCTGTAACCTTCCCGAGTGATGGAAGAAATGCAGTCTTATATAAGACAATAATGGACTGCAGCTATTATCATAAAAAACGCTATTTTCAGGTTCGAATTAACAAGGGACCAGCTAGAGGACGAAGAGTTATTGAATCAGCTGCACTGGTCGCCGCACACTCAGACCTACGCCGACTATGGTGAGTTTATTTGTTTATTTATAGGTAATTTCACCAGAGTTGAGGTGAATGATTATATTGATTACACACACATCCAAATGAAGTACTAATTGCAAAAAATATAATGAATGAATGCATGACTTGCGTTGAAATATTGAAGCAAATCCCTTGAACAAACTTTTTGGTCAATCTTACAGTTGCAATTGGGTTTGCTGTCAGTACGAAAAAAGAACACTAATTTCTAATTCCCCGTGTGTTTACATGATATGTTGATGTGTGCGTGACCTCAACTCTCGTGGAACTATCTATACAATCGAAGACAAAGTTACCAGACGCCCCTGTATGTGGGGTATTGTATCTTAACAAATTCTATTATTTCGATTTCGTTCGTTATACCATTTGATATAATCGGCTTAAAAAAAACTATATTATAAACTTCTTGTCAAATTAACCCGTTTAGAACACCAAAAATCGGTTAAATCCAGAGAAAGTCAAGTTGTCTACTTGTCACTCGACAGCTGTCAGTGTCACTTGTCAAATAAACCGGTTTATTTAGGATATGTCCAGTCAAAGACAAAATAAGGTATATACAAAAATGTTCAAAAATATGTCCCAGTACACTCTAATTCTGTGTAATAAGAACGTCGCACATAGGAGTATTTCAATCATAAAACCGTTTAAAAATATTTCATTGGTTTTTTGAGGATTTTAAGGAATAAAACAAAGAATTTGATTGTAATTATATATTTAAAACCGGCCAAGAGCATGTCGGGCCATGCTCAATGTAGGGTTCCGTAGTTAGTCAAAAACGGATGGGCTGATTATGTTCGAAACAGGTTTATTTTAAAGTATTCTATGAGCCCACGGTTCGTGATATTTTTTCATATTTTTGGACCCACGGATCAAATGTTTAAGGGGGAGGGAGACCAATTTTTTTTATTCTGAAGCGGTTATCTCCGAAAATATTTATTTTATAAAACAACTTTCTTCTGGGTCCCTTATTGTTTTTGAAAGACCTATTTAACGATACCCCACACTATAGGATTTCAACAAAATAAAAAAATTATCCCCACTTTACGACAAATTATAAGACAAAATTGTATGTGATTAATATGTTTTCTTCACACTTGCTGTCTAAGCGCGCCATTGCTTGCGCGCGTAGCGGGAGTAATAGAAAAGTGAAATTCCCTAGGGAGTAATAGAAATGTCAGTACGACATTTAATAATATTACGTCTTAAAACTTATTTTGGTTGGCAAGTGTGATGAAAAACATTGTATGCATCACGGTCGGTAAGCGGAATACTAACTCGAGTCATAAAAGCCCTCCGCCTAACGACGTCGGGCTTCTAACACTCTCGTTAGTAATTCCGTACTTACCTCCCTTGATGCACAATGTACTAATATCTGTGCCAAATTGCTAATTTCTAGTATTAACGGCCATTGCGCTATGCTACAGACATGGCGAAACTATAAGGGTTCCTAGTTTACTACGGAACCCTAAAAAATAGTATTTTGCGCAGTGCGGCCTCTTCTTGTGGGGGGGAGGCCAGGAAATATATTTCTGTCTGAGTTGTCAAAGTTGTGCCTTAACATTTGTGCAGGGAATTGCATGGGGGTTTGATATGTTTGTAGGTATCGCCGGGAATTGGAATCTCCCGCAGCACGATTTTCGGCCTAGCAGGCGAGCGCGCGGCGGGGAACATTCCAGAGGCCTTGGGCCCTGCGCGAACCTCGGCCTTCGGCCTTCGCAGGTCGTTTTTACGTTATACTTTTCTATCGCGTAGCCTGGGAGCACTGTGTTCTCTCACGATAATGAGTAATTCGAATCAGTCTTTCTTCCAAAAAAGAAAAAAAATGTTCCTGTTTTCTTTCCCTTACATGCTTGCATTATGCTGAATAATGTTCGTTTACCAAATTCTTGAAACATTTCCAAAGAATCTGTAACAAAAACCAACAAAATATGACATTCAAAAAATTTATGTTTATGACGCTGTAACTTTAACCTACTGAAAATCTAAATGGCGGACGTAAGCGGACAGTTTTTTTTATACAATCGATGTACATAGACCTTAACATTATTTCGATCTAAAAAAACTACGTTGCCAAGTCCCGACACATAAACAAAAATACGATTGTCTTAAATTTTCATAGTAAAAATATCGAAATTTAACTACACAAATTAACCAGATTTTAAATATATTATTTGTAACCGATATTCAAAAACTATTGCAGAATAATAAAGTACATACCTTCTTCTTCCAGGTTCAAAAGCTTTTTTTTCAATCCGCGGCCATATAAAAATACCATGACAAAAAGTAAACTTTGCAAAGATGAAATCGCCGAGAAGAAAATCGTACACTTGTAGCAACAACTAGGTTCCGACCGATCTTGCTCAGGGATTCGTGAGGGGTAAAAGATTTTAAGCCTTTTATCAGGTGGACCGGTTAGTCAGGAATGTAAAAAACACGATAGGCGGTGAATTTGACTGATTTAGCTATTTCGACTTTTAAGCGGTTTTTTAATGCATATACTCCTATGTGCGTCGTAACATATTTTTTATATCGATACTTATTTTGCATTTGACTGTCCTACGTAGGCGATTCAAAGGGACGAGATTTGCGAAGCGATTCGATGCGACGAAGTCGCGAATATTCGGGATTCGGGGCCTTGTCCTAAGTGCAAAAAGCAAATATCAAAATATTTAGTGCAAATAGCAAAATAACCGGCCAAGTGCGAGTCGGACTAGCGCGCGAAGGGTTCCGTACCATTATCAATTTATCATTAAGAAAAAACAGTTAAATCAACCGATCTCAAAAACTATAACAGATAATTTAATCAAGCCAAAAATCGGTGATAGAGTTTTTTAATATGCATAACATTTTTTTTTAATTTTATACCCCGTAGTTTATAAAATAGAGGTGGGCGAGGACAGATTTATCAGAGGGCTGATATCTCGAAAACGGTCCGCTTAAATAAAATTGTGATACACAAACCTTTATATCATTTTCAAAGGCCTTTCTCTTGATACTCTGCACACTTATATACATCTACAATATAGTATCATAATTCTGTAGCAGTTTATACAACACATATTCTTACCAAATTTCATTACTGTATCATTTATAGTTTCCGAGTAAATTGGCTGTGACAGACGGACATGACATGACGAATCTATAAGGGTTCCGTTTTTGCCATTTATAATATAAAAACGAATATCAAATATCAAACTGATCGCGTTCGCTTCGCTTCGCATCGTGTCGCCCGTATGTCGCGCCGGGGTTGGTCACGTAGGACACTTATATTAGCTGGCGGCTGTTACTAAGTCGATTTGTGTACGGATGTCCCAAAATATTTTTTTTTTCGAACCGGTTTCGAATTTGATTTCATTATTTTGTCAGGTCTACACACCGACGGAGTCCGGCTGGTCCGGCAGCCGGCCAAGCATCCAGGAGAGACGGCCAAAGTGGTCCGGAGCGTCACCGTACCGCCTGAACCCAAGCTTGTCACTTCTGCCTTCGGTCAGTAAACTCTTACTCTATCATTGATTCATCAGGTCTACACACGGATGGCAGCCGGACAAGCATCCAGGAGAGACGGCCAAAGTGGTCCGGAGCGTCACCGTACCGCCTGAACCCAAGCTTGTCACTTCTGCCTTCGGTCAGTAAACTCTTACTCTATCATTGATTCATCTGGTCTACACACGGATGGCAGCCGGACAAGCATCCGGGAGAGACGGCCAAAGTGGTCCGGAGCGTCACCGTACCGCCGGAACCCAAGCTTGTCACTTCTGCCTTCGGTCAGTAAACTCTTACTCTATCATTGATTCGTCAGGTCTACATATGGACGGCAGCCAGCCAAGCATCCGGGAGAGACGGCCAAAGTTGTCCGGAGCGTCACCGTACCGCCTGAACCCAAGCTTGTCACTTCTGCCTTCGGTGAGTAAACTCTGCTACTCTATCATTGATTCGTCAGGTCTACATATGGACGGCAGCCGGCCAAGCATCCGGGAGAGACGGCCAAAGTGGTCCGGAGCGTCACCGTACCGCCGGAACCCAAGCTAGTCACTTCTGCCTCCGGTGAGTAAACTCTGTTACTCTATCTGAAATAAGCCTTTGACAAAAACTATTTTTCAACCGACTTCAAAAAAGAAGGAGGTTCTCAATTCGACTGTATTTTTAATTTATAAGTTGTATGTATTTTACCTGATATCTCCGAGAATCGTGAACCGATTTTAATTTTTTTTTTGTGATCGAATACCCCGAGATGGTCCCGTTGGCACCAAGTTGGGGTCTGATGATGGGATCTTGGAGAAATCGAGGGATCTCTTCAAATGTTATAGGTACATGTATGGCGTTTTTGGTAAGTTTCATTCATTTACAAGAATTTGCATTCAGAAAGTAGGATTTGAGGAAACCAATGATGTAAACAAATCGGGGATCTTGGAGAAATCGGTTTTTTTAATTATTAATTTGGTGATTATTTCAGTATTTTTTTTGTCTTTTCAGGTTACGTGTCCCTCTTCCCTATGCTTCTGAAGGTACTTAAGCCAGATAGCGAAAATCTGGGCATTATTCTACGTGACCTAGATAAACCAGACCTGCTGTGGTCTAAATATGGACTCAGGTATATATTTGAATTTCGACTCTTTGACTGTGGTCATTTGACTAAAAGTAAATTTAATTGCAAAAAATCAGGTCCATTTTACAGTCCGTCATCCTTAGTTGTCTTATCTAGTTAACAACTTTCTAACCTAAAAGTACACGTTTTCTGTTGTAAACTGCTGTTTCTTGATTAAAAATTAAGCAATTTACTAATCACTACGGACGGACTGCACAAATACTGACTCAGGTATTTTGGTATAGGCAAATATGGCAGTTTACAACAGAAACCGTGTACTTTTAGGTTACTAGCAATTTACTAGTACTATACTTCGTTTTTTTTAGCATTAGAAAGACCTTTGCAGAACGAGATATAAGGTTTTTTTACAGGCAAATTCTGCGGATCGAACAGTAAATACGAGTTATTAAATATCTCGAATTTATTATCATGCTATATTAATACACATTACTCAGTGTTGTGAACAGAAATAAGAAACATAATGTTAGTTAATTTATATTCTAAGATGAAAAGATAATAATTTTAATAAATAGCGTTTGCAATTTTTCATGGAAAGGTTGTACATTAAAAAACCTAAAGAGGCAGAGTTCTCACACAATTTTAAAATGTCACTGTCTGTCATTCAACTTTATATTGTTGTCGGTTGAGTCGGTTGTGTTTTATATTGTTGTTAGCTTACTTAAAGATTGTTGTTATCGTTTTTGTTCAATTTCGTTATTAATTGTTGATCTATTTAGATATTTTGTTTGTTGGTGCACATTTAAAATGGATGAAAGCAAAATCCTGTGACTACCAGTGAAAAGCGGATGGTGGTGAATATTTACAAATTAAGAAATGTGCCATAGAAAGGAATATCCCACTAAATCGGAACGTGTGAAAAAGACTGCTGAGACTGCTGGCATTGGCATATCGTTGGCTGCGGTATATAACATTTTAAAAGAATATAATTTTTAAATGAAATTAGATAATGTAATAGATAATACTGTGGAAAAAAATATTATAAACGTTGGTGGTTCCGAGTCCTAGGATTCTTCCACTGACAGGGAATAAAACTATGTATATATGTCATCTGAGTTTTATTTTCTAATTTGTTACCAAATGCAAACTACATTAGAGCGTCCCAGACCGCCTAAACAAATACTAAACGACGTTGCCGATGCGTAGGGTTGTCTTAGTACTGTTATCTGCCCAGTCTTTATGACACCGTGTCCGCTTTTTAAACGGTTTTTATTAACTTCACCGCGTATCAACTGTCGTCGATGCTTCAAATCTTGTGATCGATTTTTTGACCACTTCTACTGCACCGAAATCAATAAAATTTGGAACTCTTATCAAGTCCCCATGACAATGCAATATTATAATATTTGTATCCTTGTATCCTCAAAGCCTGATGCTGCAGAACTGCAGACGTACTGCTTACCTTAACCGAGAGTGTTAGACGCGTGAAAATTAAAGTATAGCATATTTGGCATAATCAAATACTACCAGCCTGATCTTGACTTCCAACTCCTCACTCCTGATGCTGCAGTACTGCCCACAATAACCGTAAGGTTTATCTTTTATCGATATCTTGATTTTAAAGAAGTTCTTTAGATATTAAGTAGAAACATGCGAATTTAATACTGACGTCCAACTCCTCAAATCTGATACTGCCTGCCACAACCGCTAGGTTTAGCGATATGTAGATTTTGAAGTACTGCTTTAGATATTTGGTAGAAACATACGGATTTCATTATCATCATCATCATCATATCAGACGAAAGACGTTCACTGGTGAATATAGGCCTCCCCCAAAGATTGCCACAAGGACCGGCCCTGTGCCAACTGCATCCAGCGACCTACACCCAGAGTTGGGCATTTCGTAATCAATTCCAGATTACAATATTACTTGATTTTACTTTGTAATGTACTTATGGGTAGCATATTACTTGTAATGTAATGTCGTGAAACGGAATATTACAATGACGTATGAAGGAGTCAGTAATAATCTATAGCATATTAGCATTACTAATACTTTGGAATCAACATGTCGATTCAAAATTACTGGAATCGTTGACCATACTTCTAGATTACTTTTTAATTACTTTAATGTTAGGACGTGCGAATTTTAATATTATTTTCACTCCGAATCGCTAAACTGAAGTGGCAGTGGGCGGGGCACATTGCGCGTAGAACCGATGGCCGTTGGGGCGGGAAGGTTCTTGAGTGGCGGCCGCGTACCGGAAGGCGTAGCGTGGGTAGGCCCCCCACAAGGTGGACCGATGACCTGGTGAAGGTCGCAGGAGTCCGCTGGATGCGGGTGGCGCAGGACCGGTCATTGTGGCAATCTTTGGGGGAGGCCTATGTTCAGCAGTGGACGTCTTTCGGCTGATATGATCATGATGATGATACAGGTACGTACAGTCGGAATCCGACTGTAGGGTCCATTAGATCCAAAATGGCGACACATTTTTGCAATTTTTGTCATTATACTCGATTTCGACTAATTCACATACGTGGAATCCGAATTTAGGGTCCATTTTAAGATCCAAGATGGCGGCACAATTTTTTTCTTTTTTTTTGTCATTTTTAGGGTTCCGTAGCCAAAATGGCAAAAACGGAACCCTTATAGATTCGTCATGTCCGTCTGTCCGTCTGTCCGTCTGTCCGTCTGTCACAGCCGATTTACTCGGAAGCTATGAATGCTACAGTAACGAAATTTGGTAAGGATATGTGTTGTATGAACCGCTACAGGATTATGATACTAAATTGTAAAAAAAAACCATTGGGGTGGGGGCCCTCCATACATGTAACTGAGGTATAGAAAAAAAAATTTAGTTGTATATAAGCGTGTGGGGTATTAATAGAAAGGTCTTTGAAAATGATATGAAGGTTTATAAATCTCATTTTCACTTCTCATGCTCAAAAAGTGCACCTTTATGTCGTGCGTAGACGACATAAAATCGCATTTCATGTTCTAGAGCATAAAAGTAAAATTGTTTTCTAAGGCTAAGATGGGCTAAGGTAATCGATCCCAACAGCCAAACAGTTAAAACATATTGCACAATTTTATTGATCAATAAAATAGTATAGCTGACAAAATTTGTTATATTTTTTTATTTAATATTCGAATTCTGTATTTTCTGTCATTAAATTTAGTAAATCACACAAAATAGAAATCGATTATCGTTCAAAAATGCACCGAAATGTTTGACTTGGCAGAAAACCGAGCATATGAAGCCTGACCCCAGGTTGAAAATTTAAAAAAAATAATTAAAAAATGTGTGGGCGGGTATTGGTTGTATATTTTTTCTTCTTTCGCTTTACGACAACTTACTTGTGTAAATTGCAGTGAAAAATGTATTTTACTATTTTACTTTCCTCGCAAACGAAGTGAAAAGTAGAGTGTACAACACGGGCATAAATGTCAATTTTTATCCTCGTCTACTATTTTGGTCTTCGCTTCGCTCAGACCAAAAAATTGCCTCGGGTAAAAATGGGTCACTTTATGCACTTGTTGTACAATCTACTATTTTATTTAAGCAAATCGTTTTCGAGATATCAGCTCTCAAAGTCTCAAAATGTGTCCCCCCCCCCTCTATTTTTTAAACTACGCGATATAAAATTCTAAAAAAAATATATGTTATGCACATTAATAAACTCTATCAACGATTTTTGGTTTGATTAAATTATCTCCTATAGTTTTTGAGGTAGGTTGATTTAACTGTATTTTTTTAATAATAAATTGATAATGGTACGGAACCCTTCGCGCGCGAGTCCGACTCGCACTTAGCCGGTTTTTTGTCATTGTACTCGTTTTCGAATAAAACACATACGTGGAACCCGAATTTAGGGTCCATTTTAAGATCCAAGATGGCGGCACATTATTTTTCTTTTTTTTGTCATTTTTGTCATTGTACTCGTTTTCGACTGAAACACATACGTGGAACCCGAATTTAGGGTTCATTTTAAGATCCAAGATGGCGGCACAATTTTTTTCTTTTTTTTTGTCATTTTTGTCATTGTACTCGTTTTCGACTAAAACACATACGTGGAACCCGAATTTAGGGTCCATTTTAAGATCCAAGATGGCGGCACAATTTTTTTTTTTTTTTGTCATTTTTGTCATTGTACTCGTTTTCGACTAATACTCATACGTGGAACCCGAATTTAGGGTCCATTTTAAGATCCAAGATGGCGGCACAATTTTCTTCTCTTTTTTTGTCATTTTTGTCATTGTACTCGTTTTCGACTAATACACATACGTGGAACCCGAATTTAGGGTCCATTTTAAGATCCAAGATGGCGGCACAATTTTCTTCTCTTTTTTTGTCATTTTTGTCATTGTACTCGTTTTCGACTAATACACATACGTGGAACCCGAATTTAGGGTCCATTTTAAGATCCAAGATGGCGGCACAATTTTTTTCTTTTTTTTTGTCATTTTTGTCATTGTACTCGTTTTCGACTAAAACACATACGTGGAACCCGAATTTAGGGTTCATTTTAAGATCCAAGATGGCGGCACAATTTTCTTGTCTTTTTTTGTCATTTTTGTCATTGTACTCGTTTTCGACTAATACACATACGTGGAACCCGAATTTAGGGGTCCATTTTAAGATCCAAGATGGCGGCACAATTTTTTTCTTTTTTTTTTGTCATTTTTGTCATTGTACTCGTTTTCGACTAATACTCATACGTGGAACCCGAATTTAGGGTCCATTTTAAGATCCAAGATGGCGGCACAATTTTCTTCTCTTTTTTTGTCATTTTTGTCATTGTACTCGTTTTCGACTAATACACATACGTGGAACCCGAATTTAGGGTCCATTTAAGATCCAAAATGGCGGCACAATTTTATACTCTTTTTTTTGTCATTTTTGTCATTGTACTCGTTTTCGACTAAAACACATACGTGGAACCCGAATTTAGGGTTCATTTTAAGATCCAAGATGGCGGCACAATTTTTTTCTTTTTTTTTTGTCATTTTTGTCATTGTACTCGTTTTCGACTAAAACACATACGTGGAACCCGAATTTAGGGTCCATTTTAAGATCCAAGATGGCGGCACAATTTTTTTTCTTT